>QVTF01020210.1:32500-56375 GCA_003573665.1 Oxygymnocypris stewartii | reverse complement strand
GTTCTTGTAGCTACATAATGGTTCTGCGATTTAATAACAGTAGGAATGAAAGTGAACGACACAGGAACTAGATGAGCGAATAATGAAATGTATATCTTACCTCACCGAGGAATTTTTCAGGGATTTTTATTTGACAATGCGTCGGCATCGTGTTACAGCTTCAAATGTCAAAGAGCTGTTTTATATGTGCTGTATACATTTTTTTTTAAAGATACAATCTATGTGTATAATACTGGGCATGGTAACCGGGGGCAGTTCAATTTTCTTGTTTATGAAGGATATCAAATTGTCCCTATGTATTGTATATTATATGAAAACCAATACAAGACTTCTTTGTACTGCAAATAAATATTGAATTATTTTTTGGTTACCCGATTTGGTTTGGTGTGTTCCTTCTGCCATTTTCAACATTGTTTTACGGTGTCCATCCCCCATGTGCTGTCAGTCCCTTCCCATAACACCCTTCGGTTACGCACTTTGCAAGTATACGTCAACATATTCTTGCAAAGTTTTTCATAGTCAGTATGTTGTGGACCCATCAAAATAAAGTGTTAGAAGATATTATAAGCAGACAGTCTACTAATACTCTAATGACTGCTAGTTGACATGTAGTTGCAAAGTTACTTACTGTTAGTAGATTGTCTAAAGTGGGCTCTATTGAAAGGGTTACCCACCCTTCAAGTGTGCTATAATAAGATGATTAGGGCTCAGACACAAGCGCTCTCCATTAGGATCCGCCATGTTTCTATATTGGTCTGATTCCAGCTTTATCTAATGACTTGGGACTTTTCTTGGAAACTGGCACCCCTCTGGTGTTTTTTTGTAACATGAGTCCAACATGAGGTGAGACTACTTACTCCTGCCCACTCCAGGGATTGGTTTCTTGTTGCCTTGTGGTTAATTTCAGATACAGATGGTTTATGAAGCATGTGATGAGACCACATCCGATTGCTGAAACTATCACCGCTCTGCTTCCTCTTTGTAACCCGTGTCAAGTCATGTTTATTTGTATAGCGCTAAACCATGCAGATTGCTTCAAAGCAGCTTTACATAATAAACGGGAAGAAACCGCATCAGAGTTGTGAAGTTGTTCTGTCAGTTATGATAACAACTTCAACATATCTGCTAGTTTATTTATTCAGTGACCTCATTCAGTAGTGTCGAGTACAGCTAAATCAATAAATCTGACTGAATATGAATAGATTTTTAATCCACCATGGAGTTAACCAAAGGTAACCCTAACAAGAAACCAAAACTGCATCAGGAAGTGCAAAAACGTCCTAGTCAGGGGCCGGCTCTTCTCTGGTTTTACAGTATTAACACAACATCAGCAATGAGCCCAGGCTACACATGTCAGTCATGTCCTCTATTTGCTGAGAATGAGTGCAATTTTTTTCCTTTTTTAAAGGTCAATTTGACATGCACTCTCAGATCAGAGACTCCTTCGATTATTGCATTTAAATATTTTTTTAGATATTGTGTTGGTGTTTGTCTTTTTCAAATATACTCTTCAAATTTCTACCCTTCAAACTGCCAGATGAATTATAATTGTTCAAACTAATAATGTGCTTTGTTGCAAAGGACTGTTGTGAAATACTTGCTTACTTTAATAGTATCTTTAAAGGTGGACTAAGTGAGTTTTGCCAAATTATGTTAATATTTGAAAGCACCAAAACAGACACGCCCATACCCCAACTGGACCTCGCCCCTATTTTTATTTCTCTGCCCCACACATACATACACAACCCTGGCATAACGATGATCAAATTTACAAGTGAAGATGGCACACAAGTATGCTCAAACAAAAGCCGACAATAAGTTGTTGTTAAACAATGCAAAATCAATGTTACTCGCCTGTGTCAAGAAGAAACAACACAATCTTAGGGTCCGAGTTGAGCCCTTCCTGCTCTGTTATTTCTCTCCACTGCTGGAAAACTGCTCCGATGTTTACATTGGCCCTACCTCTTGCCTAGTCGTAACCCTTATGTTGAATGTTTTGTTCCCCTGATATTTTCCTTTTCTTTTTTTATCTTCTAATTCTCTTGATCTATAATCGATCTGCTAATATCCATCTGCGCTCTCTTCTCTCTATCATTACAAGACACCCGCCTTACTGCCGACTGGCTCCAAGTGTGTTTTGCGGTCCGACGGTGTGGTCAAAAGTGTTTTTTTTTTTTTTTAGCTTGGTGCACCTTTAAAATTGATATTACAGCTCAACATACTGCAGTCTGTACTTTGGGTGTCTGTTTTAAGGACCGTCAGGTAATGGAAAATTTAAGACATGGGCTAGGTTATGAATGTGTTCAGTCTGTTAAATAACACATGAACACATTCATATCCTAGGTCTTTGTTTAATTGAAGGGCAAGAATGGAAAACTAACCGCCTAAACAAGTGTGAGCCTGTCATGTGGAGCGATGAGCTTGCTGACGAGCGTCTGGGATGAACACCTTGATTATTATTGATGGGGGTGGAGGACAGACTCTTTGCAAGCCAGAAACATGATGTTGAAGAAGTCTAACAGACACTAAAGTTCTGAGCAAAGGCTCGGCTCACATTTCTGGGGGTTAAAGGCGAGAATCAGGACAAGGTGCAGCAGATAGTGACCAGCTAGTAATTTCAATTCCAGTTTTATTGCACATTGGTTATGCAGGATTCATTAAAGCTTTCTATCGGATGGGATGCTGCACATAATAAGGATGTGTTGATGAGAGAGGTAAGGAAGAAGACCTTTGGTGGTGACGTGGGGAGGAACTGGTGTATTTTTGCATGCGAGCGACACTTTTATTTAAGATTATAGTCACAAAACATTTTATCTTATCCCTAAGAGTTCTCCTAAGTAGCAGTAAAAGTTTTTAGCTAAGAGTTTTCTCTTAAAATCTACTCACAAAGCTGCCGAGACAATTCTGTTTTACTAAGGTATAGAGAGAAGTCTTAAGTTAAAGTAAGGGCGGGGTTGGCCTCGTTGCTATGGGTGATGTCAACGTGCTTACTAATTATGCACACAGTGATTGACTGATAGGGGAGGGAAAGGGTCTCTGTCAGAGATCGATTCCTAGAAATATTGTAGAGTGCAATATTATGTTGCCACATTCAAATAAAGATTTTAAAATGCAGGCTGAGTGCACTAATTAAACAAGTATATGTTCATCTAAATGTCAGCCTCTTGCATTTATGCTTCTTGTAGCGGATGCATATAAACAGCTTTTTTAAAAACGAGTAGAATAATCATGGCTGATAGTAAGACATGCAAACGTAAAAGAAAACCAAACTGGACGCAAGAACAGCTCTTACTTCTTGCCCAACTGGTTAATGAAAAGGATGTAATCAAAGGAGAATTTGGAGTTGGGATAACCTCCAAAAGCGATACTTTTTATAAAAGCTTATTATCGTCAAATGTTTCTAAAATGTTTATATTCTGAGGCAGATTACCAGCAAGTTATTTTAGGATAGTTTGTAGCTTGATCTTAGTGACTTGGGAGTCCTCTCTTTACTCCCAACATTTCATAGATTTAGGAGCTAGTTTTGGTGCTAAAACACTTTGTGAAATACTCTTAGAGCAAAAATTTTGGACTGGCACGCCCACTATTTTTAAGATTTTCTCCTAAATCGGCAAGTTAAGAGCAAATTTGAGCCTTAAGATATCTTGTGAATATTGGGCCAGAGGACTGTGATGAGACTGCTGGTTTGGGATACAGATCAAAAGACAGTCAAATATAAAATCTGCTTCAATAATGCACTGCCTGGGTGAAAAAAGTGCACTATTTTTGCACACTAATTTTGTACTAAATATGTGTTGGGTCGAAATAATTTAAACTTCTACACAGCGCTTCTCATCAATTTCGGTTCCAAAACTGTGGACCAATCAGAAGACTCCGGAGGCGGGGCAAGTGTTGTGAGTTTTTCTTTACAGTTGCAAGTTGACAGTGCATCTGATTTATTTGAGGCCAGCATGGCGGAAGAGGTGCTCTGCGCTGTGTTTTTTTTTAAAACCATTCCTGAGCGCTGCATCTCCCATTTTTAGTTCGGATCCAGAGTCTTCCAGGACTGTGAGATCCAAAATGTTTGGAGTAGGATAGGAAAGGCCGGACGGGATTGTTTTTGTCCTTGGGTCTCTAGACCAGGGATGGGCAAACTCTGCCCTGTCCTGCAGAGTTTAGACTCTTTCAGTCTATATGTATATGTATGATCTGGATCTTTAGGTATATATATATACATGATCTGGATCCAACCATGGCCCCTGGATCTTGTGGGTTGCAGCGAGATGCTCCTCGGTTCCTGCTCTAGACACAAAACTTATATTTGGTGTAAAGACAAACCTCTCTTGGTTTCTCCCAACCATACCGTCTAATAAGAGCATGTAGTGCATCAATGCCTGTGTTTGGCGTGTTAACATCAGTGGTGTAGTTCTGATTCGTAGATGGACCTATTGTGCATTTATCAAGAGCACACGACCCACTGGTAGAGGCTTCTGCTTCGCATATACTCTCTTATTTTCAGGTGGGTAAATTCAAAATCACAGTCCCTGCAGCATCAGCCAAGACGTGCTTACTATATACTACCAACAATTAATGGCTGATGGGTTAGTAGGTGTGAGAGACGCAGACCTGTTAAAAAACATGCTACGATGACACCTTCACAGTCTCATTCACACCACACCAATAAACCAAAGGAAAACAGTGCTAATTAAAGCTAAAGGGATACTGTGCTTAAAACATAATTCAAGTAGGGTGCAAAAATAACTACTTAACGAGGAAAAATACTCTGAAGTTGAAGTTATGCACCAAGAGGTACACAAAAGTTACATAACTAAGGATAGGTTTGTAAGTGTCTGAGTTCATCTCATTAACTTCAGACATACAGCAGCAACTACAATCCGCTGCTGACTTCAGCTGACATCCTGAAACTAGGAACTGCTAGGGGTCAGTGAAACATCTCGAGCATCCTGACTGAGATCTGTCTCTTTGTTCATGGCGCTTTGTTTCCTGATTCTCAGAAGCAGAAAGAAGCCAATCCCACGCAAACACCGAAAACTGGAATTAGGCCAGATCTGCCTGGCACGATGCAGGATTCTGGAGCCTGTATAGACTCTGTGAGTCAATCCACGAGAATCAGTTTAACGTGGGATCTAATGCCGACACGAGGAGATGATTTTCTGAGCACTTTTTAATATTCGTGATGCTGAAATATTCGTCCTTGGATTTGCATTACAATGGAATGTGTATTACAATGTAACACAGTAGCACATGGGGAGCATAATTTAGTTTCCATCCTGCAGTATGGAGACTGTCGGATGATGTCTCGAATGAAGAATGCATGACTGAAAACATGTTTGCAATGATGTTGTATGACTCCCTTCAGCAGCTCTTCAAAATATGAATGGAAATTACACAATGTGTGAACAGAATCACCTTTACCACACCTGACACTGGTTACTTTGAGAGTAAAATACTTGCTACAAACACAAGCCGGAGCAACCATATTTTGCATGGTAAACAAATAATGAAATATATTTGATGATAAAATACTTGTATGGATTCAATTGATCAATACGATTTATAATGTTACAAAAGATTTCTATTTCAAATAAATGCTGTTCTTTTGAACTTTCTGTGAATCCTGAAAAAAAAGTATCACGGTTTCCACAAAAATATTCAGCAGCACAACTGTTCTCAAAATTAACAATAATCAGAAAAGTTTCTTGATCATCATATTAGAATGATTTCTGAAGAATCATGTGATACTACTCAGTACGTTTACATGGACAACCATATTCCGATATTAGCATGATTAAGACAATACTCTGATTAAGAATCTACTTTGTAAATAGATTTTTCATTAACTGTATACAGACTCGAAATGAACACAAATCGAATTCAGACGTGGAGTATTCCTATTTTAGTTGCATTATTGAGGTGCAGTATACACACCTAATCACACTATTACCGTTGTGTAGGACTTTTCGCTGCATTTTACGACAGAATACAAATAACCTTTTGACGGCAAACAAAAGAGCATGGCTTCGAGCAAGAAAGCACATTTTTGGCACGAGCGGGAAATGATAATGCATGTTATAGTATGACAAATAATTTACTGCACTTGAAGCTTTTATCAAATTTAAAGTGAAACACCCAAAACTGTATATGGCACCATAACGAAGATAAACTGTATGTTGATACATAAGATTCTGGAGGGAACGTCCTGTGGGGACGTGTGCCATTAAATAATTTATGTACTACAACACGTCAAATGGGAACATGAAAGGAATATTCTAAAAGCAACTCATGTAAACACTTTTATCATAATATCGTCTTACTCCGAATTAGGCAAATAACTAAGTTACTGATGTTCATGTAAACGTACTGAAGACTGGAGAAATGATGCTGAAAACTCAACTTTGATCACAATAAGAAATTAGAGTTGAACAGATATTCACATAGAAAACAGCTGTTTTAAATTGTAATTGTATATACATTATTTGTACTGTATTTTTGATCAAACAAGTGCAGCCTTGGTGTGCAGAAGAGACTTCTTTCAAAAACATTTAAAAAATATTATCAACCCCAAACGTTTGAATGGTGGTCTCTATATAAATACAGGTATATATCAACAAATTTAAATATCATGAAAAAGTCAATATTTTTTTGTCAATCATTTCAGAAAGTGAAACCCATATATAATATAGATTCATTACACCGAGTGAAATATTTCTAGCCTTTATTTATTGAAATGTTTAGGATTATGGCTTACAGATAATGAAAACCCAAAATACAGTGTCTCAGAAAATTAGAATATTACATAAGATCAATAAACAGAAATGTCAGGCTTCTGGAAAGTATGTTCATTTCTATGCACTCAATACTTGGTTGGGCCTCCTTTTGCCTGAGTTACTGCATCAATGCGGCGTGGCATGGAGACAATCAGCCTGTGACACTGCTCAGGTGTAATGAAGCCCAGGTTCTTCAGATCATCTGCGTTGTTTGGTCTGGTGTCTCTCATCTAGACTCTCTAAGGAGGTTCAGGTCAGGCGAGTTTGCTGGCCATGTGGCCAATCAAGCACAGTAACTCCATGGTCATTAAACCAGCTTTTGGTACCTTTGGCTGTGTGGTCAGGTGCCATGTCTTGCTGGAAAATGGAATCAGCATCTCTATATAGCTGGTCAGCAGAAGGAAGCATGAAGTGCGTTTCAGAATTATTATAAAACACAACACCCGCCACCGGCGGTAGTTGGTCCATTACCACTGCGGTGGTAAAAATCTGCCACCGTCACAGCCCTAGGTAAGTGTGAAGCTTTAGCTGACATGGTGTGCTTTCTGATCACTGTAAACTGTTGGCGTGTTAACATCAGTGGTGTATTCTGATTCGTAGATGGACCTATTGTGCATTTATCAAGAGCACACGACCCACTGGTAGAGGCTTCTGCTTCGCATATACTCGCTTATTTTCAGGTGGGTAAATGCAAAATCACAGTCCCTGCAGCATCAGCCAAGACGTGCTTACTATATACTACCAACAATTAATGGCTGATGGGTTAGGAGGTGTGAGAGACGCAGACCTGTTAAACAACATGCTATGATGACACCTTCACAGTCTCATTCACACCACACCAATCTCTCATCTAGATTCTCTATGGGTTTCAGGTTAGGAGAGTTTGCTGGCCAATCAAGCACAGTAACATCATGATCATTGAACCAGCTTTTGGTACCTTTGGCAGTGTGGGCAGGTGCCAAGTCCTGCTGGAAAATGAAATCAGCATCTTCATAAAGCTTGACAGCAGAAGGGAAGCATGAAGTGCTCTTAAATGTCCTGGTAGATGGCTGCGTTGACTGCGGACTTCAGAAAACACAGTGGACCAACACCAGCAGATGACATGGCATCCCAAACCATCACTGACTGTGGAAACTTCACACTGGACTTCAAACAACATGGATTCTGTGTCTCTCCACTCTTCCTCCAGACTCTGGGACCTTGATTTCCAAATGAAATGCAAAATTTACTTTAATCTGAAAAGATGACTTTGGACCACTGAGCAACAGTCCAGTTCTTCTTCTCTTTAGCCCAGGTAAGATACTTCTGACGATGTTTCTGGTTCAGAAGTGGCTTGGTAGCCCTTTTCCTGAAGATGTCTGAGCGTGGTGACTCTGGATGCACTGACTCCAGCTTCAGTTCACTCCTTGAGAAGTTCTTCCAAGTGTTTGAATCAGCTTTCGGTCATCCCTGTTGCTTGTGCACATTTTCCTCCTTCCAGTCAACTTTGCATTTAATATGCTTTGATACAGCACTCCTTGATCAGCCCCCCCCCCCCCTTTCAGTAATGACCCTCTGTGACTTACCCTCTTTGTGGGGATATCAATGATCTTCTTCTGGACCATTGCCAAGTCAGCAATGTTCCCCATTATTATGGTTTCAAAGAACAAGAGATACCCAGAAGTCATACTGTATGGATGGTCATTTATTGAAACTCAAATGTTTGAGATACTGATTTTTGACTTTCATTAGCTGAAATCATCAAAATTAAAACCAAAAAACTTTTGAAGTGTTTTACTTCACATGTAATGCATCTAAAATATATGCAAGTTTCACTTTTTGAAATAAGTTACAAGAAAAAATGAACTTTTTCACCATATTATTGTTTTTTAGATGTACCTGTATCTATAGCAATAAGTAACATCAGTAATTTTTTTAAGATGACTATTTGAATGACTATGATTTGAATCAGCCAGAAATTGCTCCTCAATTTGACTTGAAGCATGTAATGTTACCATGTTATGATCCTAACGCAGTCACCATCCGGCCGCAAACATAAGGGCATGATGGTAGTGGATGGCAATGATGAAAATGTCCATGTGTAGAGCACACAGCTCTGGCTGTTGGTTGGAGAGTGTGGCTCAGCCTGTGTTGTGCATTGAGACACTATTTATAGCTCAGCAGTGTCTTCGGCACATCGAGTGCTCACAAGCTCTTTGCTGTACCGCCTCAATGCACCATTAAGACTCGTGTTGGCAGCAGCAGCCCGACAGGTGTTAATTGGCCAGATTTAAAGCAATGTCCAGGAGCTGAAGAACAGCTGAGTTCCCATGGACCGCTAACCCCTGAACTCCATCCACACAGAGACCACAGACACCACGCTCGTCTGAGCACATGATAACATGACAACCCAAACCTCACGACAAAGCTGTGAAGTCTAACACATTTGAACATTACATGCACTGGTAGCCACGGTTTAATCAAATATGACAAATAATCTAGCGTGAGATGCTTGATAATGTCTGGCAACAGGTGTGAGAACTTCAGTTGGACAGCCAGATGTAAGGATGATGTGGGTTAACTTATGCATTATGCATGCTAACGAACGGTCATATACTATTGTGTTATTTATCTCCATCAGATTGCATTGGATGAATGCTTCTGCTAAAGGAAGATAATTAATCATTCCATGAAATCAGGCTTATAGGGGTTGCAACAGCTAGTACATTTATAAAGGGGTTGCAACAAACTAATCTATTCACTTTGTTCTATAAATAACTCATTTACCTCCCTGCTCATCTGTTTCCCAACTTTCGTTTGTATGTTACATGACCACCTTCTTGACCTCTTGTTGTTAATTATCTATGGTAATGAGTTGTCAACACTTGTTTTGAATGGCCAAAACAACCCAGGTTAAATAACATGCCCGTGGTGAGGTTTCTACAACATAATAATATGCTGTTTCTTGCACATCGTGCGACACTTTTAAAACAAAACGTCCAGCGAATGGCACCAAAAGTGTTCAGTTTTATCTGAAATGTGAATCTGGCAACATTTCATTACATTGTTTGTAGCACATATTGTGGCAATTCAGAAATGAAATGTACTTCCTTTCATGTAAAGCACTTTGAGTTACCACTGTGTATGAAATGTGCTATATAATTAAACTTGCCTTGCCTTGAAAGGTTAATGCATTGGGAAACAATGTAGCACCTACATTAATCCCGACCCTAAATCTTGCTAATAGTTTGAACAAACATGAGATTAAAACACATTTGCTTTGGAAACATCTAATTGAATCTTGCTACTACAAGTCTTTGAGCTTTGACTTATGTTCACGAGTCTCGTACCAGTGACGTGTAATGCTGCACCGGGTGCGCTATCGAGCAAGTTTACTACATCCGAAAAGCCTCACATATGGAGCTGATTATGTGATGCAAATCTCAAGATGTATTAGTTTACACATCATGCACTACAGTAAAAGTGTTTTGAGCCCATAATACAGTATTGTTTAAGGAACAACAGTCTTTATTAATCAACAATCTGCTCTTGTAGCCTTGATTTGTGTGAAAGGAAATACAAGTATTTAGTGTTTTACTGCAACTGTTGTTCATTTCAGCTGGACGCTGCAGTGAATTGTGTATATATAGGAATGTGCTGCAGAAATGTAGCCTGTGTATATTAACAGCAGGAGAGAAGAGGATGTTCAGATCTGTCCAGTCGATGAATGAAGCACAAGCAAGCACTTACGACACTTGAAAACACTTCATGTTACACAACATGTGTGGGCGGCTGGAAGAAGCAGCTCTTTTTACCCACAGGCTCCATTCATCATCGTTTCATCCTGCTCATCCGGTTTGTTTTTGGGTTAAAGAATAAGTCACATTATTCCCATGGACAGAAATCTTATGAAACACGAATGATCAAATGATTGTGTGATCGTTCGTAAAGCACGTTTTGTGTTGCTAGATAAATCTTACTGAAAGATGCTGTTTTTGTAGCCATTGAGCTGAATATTTCTGCTTCTGAATTACTTTTCCGAACCTGTTTTTTGGAGCTTAGCATTATAAAAATCCAACAAATGTTTACATGAACAATCAGAAATAAAAACTAAATATACACTGGTGAAAAATGACATTTGGCACTAATTTTTTTACTCTTAAAGTGCTGTGTTCAGAACGGAAATCTGAAATCAGTGTAGTTATTTAGAAATGAATTTAAATATATTCATTTAATAAAACAATGCAAGTCCAGATGTTAGACTTTTACTTATATTTTTACTTGACTTTTTTTAAACTTGCTTTAAAGAATGAAGCTGCTTTTGTCTGAAATATTACTCGGTATGATCTGTTGTATCATTGGCCATTGCACTATTGATCCGTACAGCTGTGATTACCTGCAGCACAATCACCGATATAACTTTAATAGATGATTAATAAAATAGTTTAATCATTCTAACCAAATTATGTGACTGGGTGTTTGGCAGATTCTCATTTATTTTCATTGCATAGCTGTGTAATATAACACACACAGTCAAATAAAAGAGCATAAATATAACAGTGCATACACTGAACGTGTAGTAATTGTGATGATGTGGACATGTGTAATCTGTCATATTTTTGTTGCTAACTCTACCTAAACAAGTTACGTGACATGATGTGACCTGCCAAAGCCATTAACATAACAAGCCTAGTGTTATAGAGAAGCACCTTTGCTATGAGCTTTTACAAATGAGTGACGTAAGCTCAGGTCACATAAAGATGGTGTGGCACACTAACCACGCCTCGCAGGAACAATACAAGGTGAGGCATGTTTTCAGCGCACATGTCTGCAGAACCGATGACCATCCCATTCCTGTTTAGTGATCGTGATGTAGCCATGAGCCTCCTTTGGCCCACATCAACGTAAACAGGTCAAGTGGACATGAAGTGTAGTAGGTTTGTTTGTTGCCATCGAGGTCACTGAGCTACACAAAACCCTTGTGTGTTTCAATAATAATATATAAGATATATGACTTAAAGATAAGACTGGTGAAAGGTTAGTCTAAGTTTAAAGGGGTCGTCGGATGCCCATTTTCCACAAGTTGATATGATTCTTTAGGGTCTTATTGAAAAGTCTGTAACATACTTTGGTTAAAATTTCTCAATGGTAGTGTAAAAAACTAATTTTTACCCTGTCAAAAACAGCTCTGTCTACAGCAACCTGTTTAGGTGTGTGTCTCTTTAAATGCTAATGATAATGACCCCCCGCCCTCTCTTCTGTGGGGTGACTAGCAGTACTGTTTACTTTAGCCACGAAACTGGCTAACTAACACATTATTAGGAAAGGCGATTTGCAAAGATTCATAAAAACCCGTATACTCACTTCTTCTAAAGGGTGAAGCTGGATCATGAATGATTTGCGCGAACATTGACGTATTTATGTAGATCGGGGATCGGCGCATTCACTTCAAAGTGAAAGTAACGTTAATCCTCTGCGTCTTCAGCGGCTCAGATATCTGGAGTAAATAACGACTGCCATGTTCATTATTACGTCCAACAACTAAACACTTAAATCGCTTTATCAGAGACATCTTGTCTTCCCTGCACCAGAAGACAGCACTCAGCTCACCCAGGGGGCGTGGCTAAGGTAAGACGGTCCTGTCAATCAACTATCATGGGCGGGGCCTGTACAGAACTACATCATTCTGACAGCCTGATTTGAGAAAGGGCATTTTAAAATAGGGATAAACCACTGGGTGGATTTTTATCATTAAAGGATGGATGTGTACACACACTTCCAACACACATTTATGTTCTTGCATCCGATGACCCCTTTAAGTAACACACTAGCGCTGATTGAAATGACCTGGATTGGCTGGAAGGAAGATCGCACACAGAATCAGTCCAACCGGAAACAAAGTCATGTTTAAAAGGCACCAATCCGGTTCTAACTGGATCTGCCATCGTCATTTGTTTACATTTATCTGAAATGAATGAATTGTTCCTGATCCCACACAACACAGGATTTTCAGAAGACCTTTAGTTTATACAGTTGTCTCACAAACGAATTAATAATATCACAGGTTTGGAGTATAATGACATGTATAGTCAGATACGTGTGCACTTTCCAATGAACACATTAAAACAACTCGATATATTAATCAAATCTGCATGTGTGTTTGAAGAGGCAAATTAGTCTTTAATTAGCAATTATCACAACTGAAGATCTGGCATATATCATTGTATCTCAGATATTGAAGTGATGTACAAATAACAGATATCCAGAGGCATATGTGTGAAATAATACCAGATGCGACTGGCTTTTCGGTAACACTACAATACGGTGGCACTAATATGCATTAATTCATGCTTAACTAATGCATAGATAATCATTAGTTAATATATAACTCATGAATTAGTTAATATATAACTCATGTGATTAATTGATTAAGTAATCAATACATTATTAGTTAGTATTAATTATCTAATAACATATTATAGTAACTAATGATGTAAATTAATGCGTTAATTACCACAGTAGTCAACGCTATGTATTTCAACTTCCAGTTGTCTGCTTTAATGAATCATTAGCTAATGATTTGCAAAGATATCATGTTATGACTTTACTTGCACATGACTAACAGATTCAAAATCCATAACCACAACGGCATATTACTTAATTAGTTATGTGCCTCAACAAGTAAAGTCATAACATAATGATTCCTTTGTAAATCATTACCTAATGATTAATTAAAGCAGAGAAGTACATAGCTTTGACCACTGTGGTAATTAACATATGAATTTACATCATTAGTTAATATAACATGTTATGAGGTAACTAATAGATTATGACACATTTAACTAATAACAATTTATGTATTACTTAATCTATAGATCATATAGAATGTCTATTAGTTTCAGATGTAGTTATTATTAATAAATGTTTTAGTACCGCATGAGTTATACATTAACTCGTGATTATTAGTTAAGCATGAATTAATGCATATTTGTGTACCCGTATTGTAAAGTGTCACCGCTTTTCCTTTCTGTGTACAAAACGCATTGAACTGTAACAGTGTTCTGTCATGATTACACAGTTTTGTTTAGCGTAATGAAGTTAGGCAGGTCACAGTTGGTGTCCCATAGGAGCGAAGCTGGCAGGTTGTTTTCTCACGTGACAGCCTGAAGCGTTTTCTCTCTCTATGAACCAGTGTTTGTGAAGAGCTGTTGTGTTCTGTCCTTATTGTGTCCTTAAATCCCAAGACGTTTTGCTTTAGCCTGCCATATTCTTATTTTTGACACTTTTCAAATAGTGCATGTTTATATTGTTAGCAATATTGGTTGCTATTGTTAAATTAATGTTTTTTACATGCATGGACATTGACCTTCATCAAAATATTATGTGACCCTGGACCCATAAAACTGTTTTTCATACAGTGAGATGGATAACCGTTACCCATGAGATAGACACACAGCCATGCCTACATATTCACACTCCATGCATTTCTTTATAATGCTACCTAACCAGTATAATTAGGCTTTTTATAGCACAGGAGACACATGTCTGCAGTTATGTATTATTTTCTCTGGTGTTTCTCGCTTCATCTCGTCTCTGTGGTGTTGTTCAGCTGCTCTGCTGATAAGGCTGCTGAGTGTTAAAGTTTAACAGGTGATTGCAAAAGACCTCACTGTGCTCTTATGTCCCAGTCTGACTAACAAACGTGTGTGTGTGGACAGTTATCACACAGATAATCATAATCATAATACCTGACCATAATCTGTTGACACATTATAGAGGCAGTGTAGGACAAAATAAGTTGTTTAGTAATAGAGCTGTTGAGATTAACTGTAAGTACTGCTGCCACTGAATATCTCTGTTACATCATAAAATAATTGAAATTAATTTTGCTGCACACGTGTTCTGTGTTATTTCCTCCATTTTCCTGTGTTGTTTTCATGTAGCTGTCTCGTTTTTTAAATGGATTATCTTCGGTTTATTATCAATAAAGTTCAAAGCTGCTGAATTTGGCGTAATGGCTCTGTTCTGGAAAAAAACTCCCTGCCCATCCGTGCAGCCTGTCACGAATGAGCAGAGAGAGCAGCAATAATATCCCCAAACATGAACCATACCCCCCCCAGCATATAGTCAATACCTAAAGTTTAGGCAACAAGTATGTTGCCCTTATCCAGATAATCATTGTTAGCCTTAATAGCAACCTTTAGTAGTGAAATGTACAGACTGTGCATTAAGTATCAAGCATGTTACTGATCCATTAGATAGCTTTAAGCAGCAGCATATCGACAGAAACAGCATTCCCAATACTAGATGAGCCTTAGGTAGCAAGCCTGATTCATATCATATAGCCTTAAACCGCAAGACTCAGCTGTGGTAAGTTTAACTGGGTACTGGCATGTCGAAATACAACCAATAAGTCTAAAGCAACAGCATGCCCAGCGACAAACAGGCTACCGAACCTAGCCTTATACAACAAGCATTAGCCAATGGGAATAAAATAATAAACTTAGTTTAACTTTGAGAAAACATGAATAAAGGGTGAAATGGCCAGTTGTAACGTGGATGTTTGATCCCCTTCTTGATATCTTACTTCTTCCCGCGGGGAAAGCAGATTTCGTGTAAACTGTTGTGTAGTTGATGCAGTCACATTAGCACAACTTCAGTGATGATTTGCAGGCAAAGAGTCCGTATCGTTTCGAGAAACAGTGTTCGCTCAGGTCACTTCCAAAGCTATCAGCTTATCTCAATCAATGTGGCGAATTCACGTTTAAGTTCATGAACCTGAATCTGGTGGAAAACTGTGGGAAACGAACTACTGTCAAAAAATTCCTGATTGAACATATAAGCCGCTTTTCCACTGCATGGTACGGTACGGTACGGTTCGGCACTGCTCGGTACGGTACGGTACGGCTCAGTTCGGGGTCGGTTTGCATTTCCACCACCGCAGTTTAGTACCCGCTATAGAGTGGGCGGGATTATTCACGTGTTGTTATTCACGTGTAGCTGCGCCGCCTCTACTGCCGTGACATCATCGTAAACGCGCCACAAACAAACTCACAACAAAGAAGGAGATGGAATAGTGTTCTTCAATCTCGGCATGTGGATGTTTTAACAGCAATGGAGAGGTCTATGAGAACGCTTGTGATTTACCACCCGCAGCAGCAGAGACTGGTGGGTGGTGCAGTGCCACGGGCTGTAGATGAGGGCAGAGATGTTCGTGCAGGTGTTGCTGCGTACCTTCATTAAGTTAGTTAACTATTCATGCAGCGTGTTCTGTAAAGTGAATTATCAATAAACTTTTGAAGACTTCAAATATACAATGTATCCCTTGTTTTTTTTTATTATGTGATGGTTTTTATAATCGTGGCATTAATCATTTGTCTTTTTCAAGAGGTTCATTACGTGCTCATACAATAATACATATTTAATATAGTCTGGAGGTACACATATTCGATCAGATTGTTTTTAATTGAAGCAAAACACAGATACAAAGGTAAAAATATAAACAGAAAACATACTCTGAAAATATAGCAAGTTCAAAAGTAACATTATATACATAAGGCTTTTTCCTTCGGCGTCGCGCCATCAAGCTCTCACTGGATCCGCTCCTCGGCTATCAACGAGAGGAACGTCTGTTCTTCCTCAACAGACAACGACACTGCTATTTTGTGGTTGATGCAAAAATGTGCGTTTGTTTAAAACAGAAGTTGCGTCCGATCCTTCGCTGGCTGTGCTGATTTAAATCTTGCGGGTCGGGCTGTAGAGGAGGGTCTCGTGTCGCAAGTTCAGTGACGCAGTAATGACGATTCTCTCCGGCCAATCAGTGATCAGTAGAGTTTACACGTCACGTTTTGGTAACGGTACGGCTCGCTTGGAACCTCGGCTGAGGTGGTACTAAAAAAGTACCAGGTACCAGGTACTGTACCCATTGGAAAACCCCCCAAAAGTGAACCGTACCGAACCGTACTGTGCCGTATCATGCAGTGGAAAAGCGCCAATAGAGATGGAATTCGCCATCTAATTTGCTCTTGAGCAAGCGAAAAAGCTGCTGAATAAAACTGAATAGACCTTATATAGGAATACCGTGATAGGCGTCGTATTTCTATAGGTAGATGTGGATCAGCAGAGAGTCAGCAGATGCAAGCTTGACTCACATGACCTGCCATAACTGAAGGTGCGTTCACACCAGACGTGAATGAAGCGTTATGTGCGAATTATTTACATGTTAATTCAATGCAAAGATGCGATGGACAATCCTGTGGCGCGAATTGAGTGTTTGGGGCGTTTGACGCGCAATTCACGCGAGTTGAAAAATCTGAACTTTGGCGGATATTCGCGCCGCGTTAACCAATCAGGAGCTTGCTCTAGCAGTGACGTGATTACGAGCGGAGGCAGAAAATCAGAAACAACAATGGAGGACAAATTAATCGTGGTTGTATGTGGGTACCCCGGAGCTGTACGATACTACTTCATACTTTTACAAAAACAGGAATACATTTAGCAACGAGACTGGAGCTGCCAGTGAATTCGCGTCTGTTGTGTTGTGAATTTCACGCGCGAATGAAGCGAATTTCACGCGCGAATGAAGCGAGTAACTCAAAATGTTCAAGCGTCCAACTACGCGCGAATAACACGATTTATTCGCTTCATTCGCGTCTGGTGTGAACGCACCGTAACACTATAAGCTTAATTTTTTGGACTGGTCTCACTAAATCGCTATAAACAGATTGTTCCCCTGTCAATTTATGGTCTTTGAGAGAGATCTATCAGCCTTGTTGAGTTTTGTGCTGTTTAAAAGTGGCTTCCCATGCACCACGGGTGAGAAGGAGAAATTTTACTGCCACGGACACAAAGCCAGACAGAACCACACCTGTCATCGACCGACAGAGAAGAGGTCGCGTTAATCGAACATTTTCCGTCATTGATGGGATTTGTTTTTAGCCATGACAGAAAAATCTTAAGGCCATCCATCTCTTAGATTACACTGAGTTTGATCTATTGTAATTTAATTGAACTGTAATTCACCTGTCCAGTTGGTGGTGAGTGTGCTCCAGTGTTGGCAGCAGAGATCATCAGCTCCACAACAAAAATAAAACTGTCACGAGTCTTTTGCAATGCGTTTTATTATGTGCAGACGAGTATCCACTAGTAAAGCAAAAGATATGATCAATTCACACACACTGCCCGCTTCGCTTGATCTGAGATGTCTACAGTGATCTATCATTAAAGTGGCTCAGTAGTAGAGCATTGCGTTAGCAGCGCATAAGGTTGTGGGTTCAATTCCCAGGCAACACACATACAAAACATGTATAAAACCTGAATGCAGTGAAGTCGCTTTGGATAAAAGCATCTGCTAAATGCATAAATGTATGTAAATGTTAAAGAGTGCCAAAATGGTATTTATTGCTTGAATTTGCTAATAAAATGCAACAATGCAAACCTTAGCCTATTGTGATTTATTGGATGGCAGGCGTATCAGAATAAATTCATAAGCCTATATGCTCATCCTGTAGGCGCATTATTAAAAATGAAAATAAAAACTATTAAATGTCTTATTATAATAAAAAAAAGAAAACTAAGATGATGGTTAATATGACAGCTAGATGAGACCAGAGGAGGAGGAAGGACTCTGGATGGGACCTATCTCCTTCATCTGTGCTGGTCACACACCTATCTTCCAAGCTTCTTTGTCTCTTGGCTGCGCCTCCGCTGGTTCCAGCTTGGCCTTGGTGCTCGGATCCCTCCTGCTCTACCATGGGCATTAGAGCCCATTACTCCACCGAGGCCTTTCGACCCATCAGCTCCACTTTGGCTCCAGCTGGATATCCATCTTTCTTGGCTCCTCCTTGGTCAGTCAACCACTTGCTTCAACCTGGCCACACCACCAAGGCTCATCCCTCTGATGGCTCTGCCATGGACCACCAGCACCAACTTCGGCTCTTCTGCCCGGGATCCTAGATCTCCTTCCTACCCTACCTCCATAGCCATCGCACCCTCCCACCTCTTAGGTGTACTTTCTGTTTTATGTTTATATGTATCACTGATTTCACTGTGTATGTAGTCTGTGTCTCTGTATTATGTTAATTCCATCATGTTCATGTGCATTTAACCTGCCTTTTTTTCATGAAGCTGTTGGATTATATTTGTTTTGTTAGTAATAGAGCTTAAAGCTGCATTTAGATCCCCGACTCCTCATTTCCTGACCTGCTGTTACTGTTTAAATCAAAGAAAATACATCACATTTAAAGAAAAACTTTACATGTTGTCTATAACACGTGAACATATAACGCATTTGAAGAAAAAATCATCAAGGTACTTACTTTACTATGTCTACTCTATGTTTGGAAATGTATTTCCCTGCTCTCAAATAAATAAGGTTAAAACGGTATTTGAGAAGTTTCCATATTCTTGTTGGTTCAAACCCTGTTACTCTTGGTATTGTATTGTTTGCTAATGCTAAGTACTTTTGTCAGACCTGTGTGCCCATGTCTTGTGTCTCCCTTCCTCTTGTGCCCATATATGGTCCTTCCTGTTTCCTGTTCATTATTATTTCAGCTAGTCCCAGCCATGTGTCTTGATTATGTTCCAGGTGTGTCTTGTTAGTCCTGTCTATTTATAGTGTGTTCTGCCCCATGTTTGCTGTCGGTTGTTAAACGCCATCTCTACGTGCTATTTGTGTGTTCTCAGTGATTTGGAAGAATAAAGAGTGTTATTTGTGGAAGATCTTCTACGTGATCCTTGTTTCTCGATCCTCACAGTAGCATACGTGACAGCTTTTGTATCAAGAGCTCTTTTTGTTTGATCAAGCGCTGTGATATGGTTTCTTGGCTTTTATTTTATTTTACTCTCACAATGTGAAAAACAGCAAACACTGCAGTCACCTGATTTAACTAACAATACATTTTCAGGCAATCACAAAGATCACAGACTTTATCCAGATTATTATACTACCTTATTATATTCTTATGTCCTCTAATACAGGTACTCACACGAAATTCCGTCCACATTTACAATAATAAGCTATACTGTTTCAATCACCCAATGGTATCTATACTTTTTATTCTATTCTTTATTTTGTTTTAGTTTTTTCCTATCCCTTTCTCTTATTTGGTGTACCTAAAACAGTAGCACTGTTTTGCATTGTATGCAACATAATGGTATAAAAAATTCACGTCCACATGAAGCCAGTCAGGTATTATCAGGTTTTACAGCACAGGCCTATGGGATTGTGGGTATGTTCTGGACTGATATCTATCTGTAAATGTATAACTAGGGATTGTATTGGTCTGTGCAGTAAAAACCAGTTCAAAAAGCCCAGACTGAGGCCTTGTGTGTTATTCAGAGCCCTTGTAAAACACATGCTACTGTAAAGATCTTCAGCAGAGCCACAGGAACCGTCTGAAAACATCAGCGCTGCTCATTAAAGTGAATAGCATGATAATAAGTAACGTAGTACAAAATTAATAGTATTGCCCAGCAGTATATTTTAAGTTAGATACATGACCTACATACATTCAGTACACTCATGTAAAGTGATATATGCTAGCAAATCTCAACGACTGGACTGTTTATATCGTCACAATACATATCGTCACAAAATAGGGATAAAACTGTATCTCTCAGCTGTAATATACTGATGAGGAGACTATAAGGCATGAAGATATAAGTACATATGATCATTAACTTCGTGATTTTCTGTGAATCTGCTTTGAAAGCAATAAAACTGCAATGTTGTTGAGAGTCCAGTTCTTCCGCTTCTCTCATCACGAATCAGTGAATTGTTGTAATCATCGTTTATGAGGTTATTTTCATAAGGTCCGAGCTAAAGCTGGTAATTCGGCTTAAACCCAGGGGCCAGGATGAGAAACCACACACGCCAATACTCAGTCAGCAACACGCTTTAACGGAACCTGATGTTGTGTGCTTTTACAAAACCGCAAACAGATCCTTAACTGGTTTCTAAGCTAAAATAGCGTGACTAGTACTAATGAAACTGTTTATTGAGATTAATTAATTATCTTGCAAATGCTTGAATATGGGCAAGCCAGTGTCTTTGTCAAGCTGTGGGAGTATTTCACTGTTATAACCAGACCTTTCCTATGCTATCTTTTTTCTCACAGAGATATGATGGTTGTCCTGATTTACAGTGGCATGGTAATGTGTCTGAAGCTGATTTGCATTGATCTCAGATAGACTCTGAACACGTCGATGCTGAAACGCTTTACAGAAGCTGATTTGAGGAGCTGTGATCAGAGTGTTCAGTCTATTTAGGGTGAGGTCATGTTTGTCTGCTAAGTACACATTTACCCAGAGATCGATGAAGAGTGCTTGTGCTGATGTCACAAACCATCAACTCGTGCATTTCTAATGCTGCAGATATTGGCTCTGGTCCTAATCATCCTGACGGATATGGAGACTCACATGACACATATTGACACATATTTTTAGCATGCCATGATGGGTCTTTATGTACAGTATGCCCTAATACCAGCTCCATTACATACTGATATTAACGGGGTCATCTGCAATGTTTCCTTTGTTTGACTTTCAAACAGGAATGGTAAAATGAAATAGTTAAAACGGATACAGCTGATGGTCCTGGAAAATCAGTTAAATTGTCTGAAATATTCAGCTGTGGAGCAAATTGGCGTTGTGCCAATCCAGGGTACATCTTGCAATCAAAATTAATGCATCAATGATGTCTGTTCAAGAAATTCATAATCATCTGGCAAAATATGTTAGCCTTCCCGACAGCTGAGAAGTAAAAACTACGCATTTGCATTTGTGGAGTCAATTAATCGCGGTGTACAAGCTGAGACTTTGGAAAGTGAGAAATGCCACATGCTAATAGTCGACGAAAGCACAGAAATTACAGTGCATAAAATGCTGGTTCTTTAAAATGTTTAGGGAACAAAATCAAGTCGCCTAAAAAATGGTGTTTGCTGGGATCGTTCAGCTAATTGGATGCAGCGCCCAGCATATTGCAGATGCAATAATAAAGTTCTACATGGATCACGGACTTGATGATCCTATTAGCATCTGACGGCGCATCTGTCGTGATAGGTAAACATCATAAACATCCCTGCAATACTGAGACGGCAAATTCTGCACCTTACCGAACAGCATTGTGTTGGGAATTGATGATGCTCTTCTCAGGACAGTATATTGACTATTTAGTAGGTATTCTGTTAAGAAAAGCAAATTCAATGAGCTGGGAAAATGTTTAGAAGTGGATTCGCTGTCTTTCAGACATCTGAATGAGGTTTGCAGGCTGTCTCGTTACCAGTCTGTAAATTCGTTTTTGTGGAACTGAATATTGAACAAAAGAAGCTGACAAAATACTGTCTCAAAAAACTGACTGATCCGAAGTACAGAGTTACAATTACTGTGCTTGGAGATGTGTTGGAAGAACTCGCTCAGCTCTGTAACTCCTTGCATCAATCTTATCATCATTGATGCTCATTGCTTTACCAGAGCTAAAATAGAAAAACTTTGCTCGCAGTATTTTGGACAGCATTTTAATTGGAACACATGCAATAAACACAGCCGACATTATTCTGTTTGTCCATGAAGTCTGTGACCACATTGATGCTCGATTTCCTGAAGGTGAGCTTAAAGAACGGTCTGCTTTTAGCCTAGAGATGCTGGATTCAACACTTGATTTTGATCATGGTATAGATTATGTAACAGAGCAGTTACAGAGAAGTTCCACATTTTTTTGAAAAAAATAACGGTTAAGGCTGCCACCCGAGTGCATCTGTCATCAGTACAAGGATTTCAAGTTCACTCTCAAAGAAAAATAGGAGCACTGCAGACATTTGCTGAAAAGGCAGCCTGGACACTAAAACGTGAGGAGTTCACTGAGCTAGTAGATTGACATTTGTGGGACATTCCAAGCGTCTAGTGCAGTCTGTGAACGAGGTTTCAGTCTGATGAATCGTATCAAGACAAATTCACGCAATCGACTTCAGACCACACACTGGGATCAGCTGATGAGAATCCGTTCTGAACAAGGTCTATAACCCCTGGAAACGGGACAGACGGGAGAGGTTTTAAGGTAGGCTACATTATTAATAAATACATAAATAGACATTTCATTCAGTTATGTGCAATGTGTTTTGACTTGGACAATATTTTTACTCTACTCGAATAACAATTTGAATAATTTTTAAACGTTATATTGTATAAAATATTAATTAGTTGACTAAAGCTTTATTGTTTTATTAGTACACATCAGCAGAAATAAACGGGAGTGTTTTAAAAAAAAGTCTATAATTGCTGAAATAAACAGGCAGATAATATATACTGTACATTTATATATATATATATATAATTGTTTTGAGAGAGGCCTTCCACAGACATGCAGGGCCAGTCAAGAAAGGACTGATGACGTTGTTGTGTATATAGTTTTATTAAAATATGATGCTTTGTTTAAAAATATTGCACTGTCATAGTTACTGTTAAACAGTTGATAGACGGGACTAAGTCATCTCTCAAACTATAGTATAGTTAACATGTCCGTTATTAATCGAATATATCGTCACAGAAGATTTTTGCTCAAGTTGCTCACAGTTTTAAAGATTGTGCTCAGAGAAATATTTACTTGCTCAGTGCTGTAAAAAATAGAGGTAACATTGGTCATCGGATGCGAAATACACGTTTACATGTTGTTAGAACTGAAATGTGTGTTGGCAATGTGTTTACATAACCACCCTATAATGATAAAAATCCACCCAGTGATTTTTAAATCTCATTAAATAATTTCCCCTTTCTAATATCAAGCCGATCTCAGATGCCTGTCTGTGTGATGTCACATGGACCCAGGCCCCGCCCACGATTGTTTGATTGACACCGGTGTTTAATCACAGCTCCACCCCGAGTGATCTGTAAACAGTCCTCCATTGTTTCGACGCCGGAGCAGAATGACTCTGATTAAGCATTGAGGTGTTTTAATTGTGGGATGTAATAATGAATATAGCATTCGTCATTGACTCCAGACATCTGAGACACAGAGGATTACATTTTCTTTTGAATCGAATGCACCCCCGATCTACCTACATGTGTCTATGTTCGCTCGAATCATTCGTGATCAAGCTTCACCTCCAGAAGAAGTGAGTGTAAGATTTTTTCAT
>QVTF01020210.1:2500-25000 GCA_003573665.1 Oxygymnocypris stewartii | reverse complement strand
CCTCATGAAGGAAGAACGGCGAATACAGGCTTTGAACACGGTAAACACATCTCTGATGCATCTGCTTGGCCACACCATTAGATTCCACACACCAGCGTTAATGGCTCTGAATAAAGCACACATGTCCTGCACACCTCATGGAGTTGAGTGTGGTTATTCAGTGTATGTGTATCAGTCTAGTGATCTACAGCGGTCGCATGGTAGCAGCTGCTCGCTGAGCTCTGATTGTACAGGGCTTAGCTGGCAAACGGACTTCCTTATAATGAGGATCCTAATCATGCCATCCAATGTATGCAAGACATCTAGTGAACTGCCTACTAGACGACAATAAGGGCTCAAATGCAGCCTAGAAAAGAAGGTAGACAGCAAATTATGTTCCTTTCTAAACCAAACAAAAACTATCATGCAGAAGATGAACCCGAGTGCATTACAACGAGTGAAAAACCAATCCAAGATGGTGGATTATTGATTAGAACTGATTAATTTCATTCAGTACGGAAAAGTGTAATGGTCTGCTGTGATGGTTTATTTTTGTGGTTACTGATGCATTTAATATATGGAATCAAATGTGAAATGATCTTAAGCTTGTGTGAAACACGGATCTTATTTCAGGCTTTTAACCAAAAACCCAGTCGCTACCATGCGACTGACTTAACCAGAAGTGCTAAAATGCATCTCGTTTCCAAGATTTGGTCTACAATATACAACATCCCTGGAGCACTCTGAGGTAATTAAAAAATATATTTTACCCACTATTTGTTTGTGATATTTATTCTGATTGGAGTGTTATCTCATTAGCTCAGCAACATGTTAATATCAATCCTCCATATATTGGAGTCACTGCAGCAAATCAGTCATTTATGAGGTAATGGGGCCGTTAGGTTGCTTTAGTAGATATCAGACAACAAGGCAAGTCACTAGGATTGGGAACACATCGGCTGTATTGTCAAATGTGTTATATGTGATACTGAAGACCACTGTGCACAACTGCCTTCAATGGAAATTAGCTAAAGCCTGCTCGAAAACCTCAAATGTAACTTGGAATATTAAAATTAAATGTTAAAATAAGTTTATATTTTTGGTTATAATAATTTAGTAAAATATTGTAAGAATGCCATTTTGTAGCCGTTAAATAATGGTATAATCATTACAAGAAAACTGGATATTTCTGTGTTTTAGAAACATTTCAAAACAATGTTCCCACCATGTTTTTATAACCTAAATGTGTTAGCTGGTAAACACTTTCAAAGTACTGCTTTGCACTAAAATCCTGATTTATAATCGTTTGACAAAATCACCATAGACATAAGATAAAGACAACGGCCATGCTGTGATTTCAGCCATACAGCTCTGGAAAAAAATGAAGAGACCGCTATAAATGTTTCTGAAGTCCGCATCTCCACATGTATGGAGCCTTTCCGTAACAGTGTTGAATCCCAGCACAGGCGCACCTGATTCTGCTTAACGAAGTACTGATTAGGTGATCATCTCAACCAAATCATATTTAAGTATAAAAAACACTACTGTGGGCATCACTGTCCTCTTGCAATACGAGCAGCTGGATGTCAAAAACAGTGCTATCAGTACCTCCCAAATAATTGGCATCAAATAATAACTATTGATCATGCCAAAAGAGTTGAAAAGAAAAGTTTTAAGTGAGGGTTTCATCCTTAAAATTTCAAAGACAGCGGTTCAAAAGTCAAGCTTCAGACATTGGGGACAACAAAGCTAGAGACAGGCAGAGGGCAAAAACGACTCTCCACTGACCGTGTTGAGAAGAAATGACCAGTCAGGTCACGGGTTACTGTGTACGTCAGTAACTTTCAGTTCCGATTGAGCCGATTGCACGAGGTACCGCATAGGGTTCTAATTTTACTTAGACAGGAACAGGCCTCCAGACATATTTGCCCTTTAGTACAACATGCAGCCCGTCTTGTGCCATTCATGTGGTGCAGCGGCATGTTATGGACTACAAATAACTTGATAATGAGATGAGATCCACAGTAAAGAGTAACTTCTACTTGGATAATTGCCTACAGAGTCTTCCATCACCCCAGGAAGCTAGACAGTTAGTGGATAAACTGTGTGAACTTCTTGGCACTGGAGGTTTCCAACATCACCAGTGGGCAAGTAACGTGCCCAGTGTGATTGAGCACCTGCCATCTGAAGCACGATCTGACAGTACTTAGCTGTGGTTGTCCCAAGATGGAAATGAACCCCAGGAATCCACCCTAGGATTGAGATGGCACTGTCAGTCAGATATATTTGGCTACAAACCCCGTCAAGTAAAGCCAGGACTGTACTCTACGCTACATCTATAGAGTACTGGCAACCCAGTATGTTCCCCTTGGCTTCATCACTACTCGAGCTAAACTGTTAGTCCAAAGACTGTGGGATAAACAATGGGAATGGGTTGGCCACAATCTGACTGAGGATCTCCTGAAATCCTAGAAAAACTGGCAAGAAGAACTTCCTAACTTGGCCACCATCACCCTGTCTCATTGTCTTGTGACATCAGGTACAGACCAGTCTAAGTTTTCCAGACAGATCCATATATTCGGTGATGCTTCTGAACAGGCGTATGAGTCTGTAGCCTATCTATGCACATAAAATCACCAAGGCCAAATCCAGCTTACCTTCATTATAGCGAAATTCAGAGTTGCCCCCAAGCGACGACAGACCATTCCCAGACTGGAATTATGTGCAGCCCTTAATGGTGCTCAACTGGCGAAACTCCTTGAAACTGAGCTCACTTTGGAAATCAGTAAAGTGGTCATGTGGTCGAGGATATCTGAGATCCAGGAACTTTCTACCGGATGTACCTGGAGGTATGTGGACTATCACAGCAACCCAGCTTATGACCTCACTCGAGGTAGAACGCTTGAGGAGCTGTCAGTACCCAACAAGTGGAGCCAAGTTCCATAATTTTTACTCAGACCAGAACCTGAATGGCCAGCTGCCCCTCTTCTAAAAGTTCCTATGAATAAAGATGAACAACGAATGGGAATTTTCTGTGGCATTGTCATAGAAGCAACAGTTCAAATACATAAACGTGCTGAAAAACCGTCAGCAGCAGATAACCAGGCTGCAGAAATGCCCATCTTCCAGAAATCGCAAATTGACAGTTTCCCTGTGGAGTACAAATTGCTCAAAGCGAAAAGACCCATACCCTCAAACAGTCGGCTGTTAACCTTGGCACCAGAATATGATGAGTCCTGTCAGATCATTCGAGTTGGTGGTTGCCTCCGTCGTGCTGGATCCCGTGCTGGATCCCGTGCTGGCACACAGTCACTAAGCTATTAATAAAGGACTATGACAACAAGCTCTGCCACCCAGGACCAGAGCGAATATTTGCAGAAATAAGGAGAAGCTTTTGGGTATTAAGAGGTCGGGAAGCTATCTGTAGGCAGCAACATTTATGCAAAGAATGTAAGAAGTGGAAGGCCATACAGTCATTCCAAAAATGGCAGATCTGCCACAAGCCAGATTAAGACTACAAAAAACATTTTTCTATAGTACTGGCAAGGACTGCTTCTGGCCATTTCAAATCAATATTGGCATACAGTGCGAGAAGTGATGGGGGGTAATCTTTAAGTGCCTTACTGCAAGATGTGTTCACCTTGACCTACTTACCTCCATAGACACTGATTCTTTCTTGATGGCCCTGAGGAGGTTTGTGGTCTGTCGTGGTAAGCCTTGCAAGTTGTTTTTCGGACCAGGGAACAAACTTTCATGGTGGAGAAAAGGAACTACAGGAGGCTGTACATCTCTCAGCCCTAAACTGCAACAGCATCTGGCTAAGCAGAAAATATCCTTCCATTTCAACCCACCAAACGCTCCACACTTTGGAGGTGCCTGGGAGCGTGAGATTCGTTCGGTCAAAACCGCTCTTCGTATCACCATTGGCTCACAAACAGTAACTGAAGAGGTCCTCTTGACTGTACTCATAGAAGTGGAAGGGATCCTAAAACAGTAGGCTGCTGGGGTATACTTCTTCCAATATTGCAGACTTTGACCCCGTTACGCCCAATTACCTGCTCAAGGGTCGGCCTGATAGTTCACTACCACCTGTTTTATACCCAACTACAGAGGTTAATAGGAGCTTACAGAGATGGAGGCAAAGCCAGGTGCTTACAGATAAGTTCTGGTCAAGCTTTATTAGACACTACTTGCCAACACTCCAAGTTTGTCACAAATGGCACACAGATGTGAGTAACATTTCCCCAGGAACTATTGCCATGCTTGTAGACCCACAACTTCCACGTACTATGGGGTTAGTGGATTAAGTCATTAAGACCTTTCCTGGATCAGACAGTCACATCCGAGCAGTGGAGATCCAGGTCAAGAATAAAACATACCTGACCAGTCACCAGACTAATTCCTCTTCCTGCCCTTGATGAATATGCCAAAGACTCAACTCCCTAACTGACTGTTCTATTAAAGGAGCAAATATGTTCAACATATTTGGGGCGACAATGTTGAGAAGGAATGACCAATCAGGTCACGGGTTACTGCGTATGTCTGTAACTTTCAGTTCCGGTTCAGCCGACTGCATGAGGTACCGCATAGGGTTCTCCAGAATACGGACTGAGTTTAACTTGCTTGGTTGAAGATATATGTGTTCAAGTTGTGCGGTAATGACAACATACCACACATATGCCTACAGTTACCTCACATATCACTACTGTGAAGATTATACCACGTAATGCCCTGTGGTCTGGCTGTGCTGTTTCGTGCTGATAATTTGCTGAACTTTAATTAAAGACTGTTGATTCTTATTCATGCCTCATATGTTCTGACCGATGCACCAGTGCAAATTCAAACTACCCTAAACCAGTGCAATACAGTCTCAAATAACTAAACCAATGCAATACAGTCTCAAATAACTCAGTTACAGACCGGGATGACCGCCAACTCATTTGAATGTCACTCAACAAGCGATAGGATGACATCAAGTGACCTATAAAAACAATGGCAGCTGGGGTGAAGTGCACAGCGAGGATGATTCGAAACAGGCTCTTAGGGGCCGGGCTGAAGTCATGCAAAGAAAGAAAAAAAACCTTCATCAATGAGAAGCAAAGAGAAGGCAGGCTGAGGTTTGAGAAACAGAGCCTACTTTTTTCCATTGCATATGTTTATCTATGGCTGAGAGGAGAACGATCACATGAGCTCTACCATCTAATTTCCTATTGGCTGTCGCTCCTGAAAGTCTCTCCTCATTTGTATAAAGTTGAAGGATTCTGAACTTTGCATTGCTGGACACGCCCCCTCAGGTCGCCAATGGTCTCTGTTGCTCGTGTCGCCGGAAATCGCCAGCTCTCCATTGAAATGAATGGAATTGTGTCACTTTGTGGTTGTTGTGTGAACAGGGCTTGAGTTAAAACATTATATTTGCTTTATTTCAGTGCTTATGATTGGTTTCTTAGATGCATCATGAAGAGGATCTTTCTGGGAGATAAATTGGGCTGAATCCTCCATTCTCAAAGGCTCCTATTTTAGGCAGTAGGTGTTAGTGTGTGTGTGTGTGTGTGTGTGTGCGTGTGTGCATGTGTGTGTGTGCGTGTGAGCGAGTGTGAATGTGTGTGTGTGTGTGTGTGTGTGTGTGTGTGTGAGAGCGAGTGTGTGTGTGTTTGGCGTATGTTGACAATGGGATTTCTCAGACGCTGAGGTGCTGCTGCTGCAATAGAGAGAGTATTCCAGTCCTTCTGGCCTGATTGAGTCCCGTCTAAGCCGCTGCAGAGACACATGTGTTTGCTCGTGGCGTGAGAACACATTCACCTCCATCATGAACTCACAGCCGCTGCTCATAGCCCCACTGCAGATCCGTTCTGAGGGGAAGAGCATCCTGATAGAGGGGCAGGCGTGGGCGACTCTTACAATGACCGCACATCACACCCGGAGGAAGAGACGCTCTCGTGTGAATCTGAGAGACTGTGCTGGGAACACAACTGACACATAACGCTCATGCTGAGTCTGGAACTACACAACATTACAAAGACTGATAAAGGAACCTAAAGTTAGCAGTATGCAAGTGCAACTTAACAAGCACCATTTCGGAGGTATAATGGGCTATATATTTGCTTCTCTTCATGTTCATGTACGTTCAAGTGGTTATTATGAGTTTGGGTAACACTTTATTTTGATAGTCCACTTTAGATATTGCGTGGAAAAACAGTATGTCCAGCTATAGACAGGCTCTAAAAACTGCAAGAACTGAGTATATCCGCAAACTCATAGATAATCACCAAAACAATCCAAGGTTTTAATTTAGCACAGTGGCTAGATTAACAAATAAACAGATGTCACCCGATCTAAATATTCCCTCACAGTTTAATAGTAATGACTTTATGAATTTCTTTACTGATAAAATAGATAATATCAGAAATACAATAACAAATGTAGATTCTACAGCGTCTAGTACTTCAGCTTCATTCATCGCACCCAAAGAAAAACTTAATTGCTTTACAACTATAGGACAGGATGAGCTAAATAAACTTATCACTGCATCTAAACCAACAACATGTTTATTAGATCCTGTACCCGCTAAACTATTGAAAGAGTTGTTACCTGTAGCAGAAGAACCGCTTCTCAATATTATTAACTCCTCGTTATCTTTAGGTCACGTCCCAAAACCATTTAAGCTGGCAGTTATTAAGCCTCTTATTAAGAAACCAAAATTAGATCCTTGTGAACTGGCAAATTACAGGCCCATTTCAAATCTTCCGTTTATGTCGAAAATATTAGAAAAAGTAGTGTCTGCTCAATTGTGCTCCTTTTTGCTAAAAAATTATATCTATGAAGAATTTCAGTCAGGTTTCAGGCCCCGCCATAGCACAGAAAACTGCACTTGTTAAAATTACAAATGACTTGCTTCTTGCGTCAGACCAAGGCTGTATCTCATTGCTAGTTTTACTTGATCTTAGTGCTGCGTTCGACACTATAGATCATGACATACTGATAGATCGATTACAAAACCTATACAGGTATTCAAGGGCAGGCTTTAAGATGGTTTAGATCCTACCTGTCAGATCGCTACCACTTTGTTTATTTAAACGGGGAGTCATCTCAATTATCACCAGTAAAGTATGGAGTACCACAATGATCTATCCTAGGTCCTCTGTTATTTTCATTATATATGTTGCCCCTTGGTAATATTATTAGAAAATACGGGATTAGATTCCATTGTTATGTTGATGACACTTAACTATATATCTCAACAAAACCAGATGAAACCTCTAAACTATCTAAGCTAACGGAGTGTGTTAAAAATATAAAAGATTGGATGACCAGTAATTTTCTCCTATTAAATTCAGATAAGACCGAGATATTACTTACTGGACCTAAAACAGTACACAGAATCTCTTGGATTACAATTTGCAACTAGACGGATGTAATGTTACTTCCTCTACAGTTAAAAATCTGGGTGTTATATTAGACAGCAACCTATCTTTTGAAAATCATATTTACAATGTTACAAAAACAGCATTCTTCCATCTTAGAAGAACATTGCCAAGCTACGGAACATGTTAAGTGTTTCTGATGCAGAAAAGTTAGTTCATGCATTCATGACCTCTAGACTGGACTATTGTAATGCACTGCTAGGTGGTTGTCCTGCATATTCAATAAACAAGCTACAGATAGTACAAATGCTGCGGCTAGAGTCCTTACCAGGTCAAGAAAATATGATCATATTACTCCAATTTTATAGTCACTGCACTGGCTACCTATTAAGTTTCGTATCAGTTACAAAATATTATTACTTGCCTATAAGGCCCTAAATGATTTAGCTCCTGCGTACCTAACTAATCTTCTATCACGCTACAATCCAACCTGCTCCCTAAGGTCGCAAAACTCTGGACTCTTGGTAGTACCTAGAATAGCAAAGTCCACTAAGGAGGTAGAACTTTTTCATATCTGGCTCCTAAACTCTGGAATAGCCTTCCTGATAACGTTCGGGGTTCAGACACACTCTCTCTGTTTAAATCTAGATTAAAGACACATCTCTTAGGCAAGCATTCATATAAAGCATCTCACAATCTTGTACTGCAGGTATATCTGATCAAAGTCACATTATTATGCTTTAGCTTGGGTTGAACTGATAATTTCATCCAGGGTTATTCCTGGATGGAACAACTGATACACTAATCGTCTTACTGTTTCTATGTTACTGCCACAGAATTAACATCCCGTGGTAGCTAGGAATTACACAAGCTTCAGTCTGGATCCAACCCTTAAACGATCTGAGATGGACCGAACACCTGAGAAGATAGGATGATGACAACCCCTCGGAGGACCTCAGAGGAAGCCAACCATCAGCGATTATACTGACTTAACCAAAGTTCTGCCATAAATGGAGGATCAGCACCTGGAGACAACCTCTACAGCCCTGAACGTCAGCGGAGTCTAGGACACATAGATGAGCCCCAGAGACAGATCTCCAGTGAGGACCTCGTCACCTAGACATCCATCGGGTAAAGACCACTGGAACCAGTAGACACTTACTCTGACTTTGCTGCAGTTGGAACAAACTACTGATTCGTCTGGCCGGAGGGGAACTGCCCCCCCGACTGAGCCTGGTTTCTCCCAAGGTTTTTTCTCCATTCTGTCACCGATGGAGTTTTTGTTCCTTGCCGCTGTTGCCTCTGGCTTGCTTAGTTGGGGAATCTTCATTTCCAGCACAATCATCGACTTGATTGCACAGATATTATTTAAACTGAACTGAGCTGGACAATGCCATTACTAAATTCAATAATGAAATGCATTCAGCTGAAAATTGAGTGTTAAATCCTGTCATTTTACATTATTGACACAATTTGCCTATTTTGATATTGTGCAGTGCTTTGTTACAATTTGTATTGTTAAAAGCGCTATATAAATAAAGGTGACTTGATATTCTACTAACAGTAAGTAACTTTGGAACTACATGTCAACTAGCAGTCATTAGAGTATTACAGTAGTAGACTGACTGCTTACAGTTTTTTCTGATGGCTTAAGCACATTTTTGTAACTATTGGGCTATTTTTGCAAAAACTCTACACACAAATAAGAAAACCCTTCACCAAATCAGCAAAACATCGTAGTTTTCTTGCAAAAGCTAATAAAACCTTGCTTAACTCCTTCAAACCTTCGTAAAAATTGTATTTCGTATCAAACAGTTAACACAAGCCATCACATTACTAAGCACACATTGCTACACACTGATGGTAATGAATAAAAAGCCACATCTGGGCTTTTGCTTTCTCTGTGCACAAGGTAGGCTATGTGGAGTTTGAGGTCATACTTTTGTCATAGTTCTGTAAACATAGAGGGATCCCAACTTCAAGTACTGGTGTTTATTTACAGACATCAAAACAAACACAAGTGTTTTTTTCCAAGTCAAAACAAAATAGTAATTTCACTGAGGAAAAAAAAAAGAAATCAGTCTACATCGTGTCGTCTCTCTGGGTCGGCCACAAAATGTCATCTACATCACATGCAATGTCCTCTAGTCCAAGGCACCGGGGAAAATATCTTCTGGAATGGCGTATCCAGGCCTGACAATTATGCCTGGTCAATATCCCCACATGCCTCCTCCATTGCCTGTAAAAGGGCTATGCGTTGATGGGGATGACAGTCATAGACCTTCCAGTTGCCAGGCAGAGAAAACTCTTCAATTGGATTCAAGAATGGAGAGTATGGCGGGAGGTTGAGTACAGTGAAGAGTGGGGTGATCTGTAAAGCAGCCCTATGGAAACTAACATTGTCCCATATGATGACGTATCTGGTCTGTCTGGTCTCTGAACATTAGTGAGCATGTCATGTAAGGTGTCCAGGAATGTAAATAATGTGTGCAGTGGTGTATATGGGCCCAGGGTTGCATGATGGTGAACAACACCATTTTGACTTATAGCTGCACACATAGTTATGTTACCACCATGTTGTCCTGGGACATTGATTATGGCACGGTGTCCAATAATTGTTCCTGCCACGTCTCCTTGTCTTAGTGAGGTTAAAACCAGCCTCATTCACAAAAAACTGCTCATGACCCATGACATCTGCCTCTAGCTCCATCACTCTCTAGACAAGACAAAACAAATTCAGCACAGCAGGCCCATGCACAGCACTACAGTATGCACTTCCAGATTCAGTACCAATGATACTATAGCTTACCTGCACATAGTCATATCGCAGCTGTTTTACATGTTCACTGTTTCTTTCAAAAGGTACTCTGTAGATTTGTTTCATTCGGATTCTGTTGCGGGCAAGTACACGACCTAATACAGAAATGCTCACATTGTGTATGTTTTGGAAGGTGGTGTCATCCTCAATTATGCGCTGCTGAATTTCGCGTAGCCTTATGGAATTATTTGCAATCACCATATTGACTATATGGGTTTCTTGTTCTGCAGTGAACATTCTTCCTCTGCCCCCAGCATCTGGTCGTCTAGCAATTCTGTAAAAGTAACAATTTCAGTATTTTTACATCTATGGTATTGTTGTGTTTCTCATTAGAATATGGCACTGTACGAACCGATTCTTATTTCGAAATGTCTTATGATGCTTGCTACAGTGTAGCGGCTCAAGTTAGGCCTGAACCCGTTGGCCAGCTTCCCTCAGGGTCATTCCATGGTTGATTACATGGTCCACTATTGTAGCTCTGATGTCATCAGTAATTCTATTTCTTACTCTTCTTACCCTTCCTCTTCCCCCTCCTCGTCCTCCTCTTGCTCCTCCTTGTCCTCTTCCTCTAACTTCACCTCCTTGTCCTTGTCGTCCTCTTCCTCCAACTTCTTCACCTCCACGTCCTCTTCCTCGGCCTCCTCTAATTCTCACTCTTCTCACTCTACCTGCTCCCTCCATTGTACTCCACACGGACAGCTTACCTGTAGCTTATTTATAGTGGCTTAGGCTGATTGCAAAGTGAACTAATTATCTAAAACAGTTTTCACATGTGACAGTGTGCCAGACAGTTGGCAAAATAGTGTAAATAACAGCCATAAATGTGTATAGTTTTGCTAGGAGTGTGTTGATCATTTGGAAATTGAGTGTAAAGCAGTGAGTTGTGTTTACAGTTCCGCAAAAAGAGTGCTGTGCAGTGGATTGTACCTACAGTTTTGCAAAGTGTGTGTTACAAAATTGCAAACTGAGTGCAAAGTGAGTGTTTGTGCTTTTTAGTTTTGCAAACTCAGTGAGTGGTTTTGCTATAAGTATTAATAGTTTTAGAAATTGTGCAATAAGTATCACAGTTAGGGTTTAACCATTCAGAAAAAACTGTAATATCTTCTAACACTTTATTTTGATGGGTCCACAACATACTGACTATGAAAAAAACTTTGCAAGTATATGTCAACTTATTCTAACACTAAACCTACCCTACTGAGAGTTAGTTGACATGTAGTTGCAAAGTTACTTACTGTTAGTAAAAATGTCTAAAGTAAAATATCTAAATAAAGTGTAACCAGAGCTTCTTGAGGTTAGAACATAGTGTGTGTGTGTGTTGTGTGTGTGTGTGTGTGTTGTGAGAGAGAGAGTGTGCGTGTGTGTGTGTGTGTGTCTGTGTGTGTGTGTGTGTGTGTCTGTGTGTGTCTGTGTGTGAGTTATGTTCCATCTTCGTTGCCACAGTTTGGGAAGAGCCTTTTTCTCTGCTAAAGAAGGGGGTGCCAGTACTTTTGTCCATATAATGAATGTACAAGTCACTGGGGTTTGGTGATGAGTTTGTGACTCATTAAAGTCACACCAGAGGTGTTCAGCTGCATTCTGCAGACCAGTCAAGTTCTTCACACTGACTGAATCATCAATTTCTCTTTGATTCTTGTCTTATACACAGATAAACTGTCATGTTAGAATAGAAAAGGGTCCAAACTGTTGCTATAAAATTAGATTCCCTAGAATATCATTATATGCTTAAACATTCAGATTTGTACTCATGGAAATTAATAAAGTAGTCAAACCTGTTCATAGTGTATCAATATAGTGCATAATTTCCCTCTGATTTTAGGAATAAATAATGGGTAGGGTTAGGTTTAGGGGTAGGGATTGGGTTAAGTCTATATTTTTGTACAATATATTTGATCCATGTCTTATTTGGCAAAATCATAGCAACCCAATTTTATCAGGTGCATGCCTTCTGTTGGTTGTCGAAGTGATGCACCATTTGTTTTGATTTTGATAATGTACTAGTAAATTTCCAACCCACTCCTCTTCTAGTATATAATGAATACGTAATCATAATCATTCTTCAAACTAGTGTCTCAATTCTGGTATTTGTGTGATGGCAATGTTATGTCTGTATTTGGTATCTGAGAGCTGACTGAGGGTCAGGAATGCAGTTATATCAGTTTAAGCTTTGTTCTTATTCAGTTTGTTACGTGGTTCTCATGCTAGCCATGCAAAGACTAACGCACCACATGGACCCCAGAACTCATGCGTGCTTAACCTTTATGATTCTTTTTATGTTTATAGCACCATTAGATGCTACAGTTGAGGTCAAATGTTTACATCTCCCTTTCAAAACAAGCAAAATGTTAATTATTTGACCAAAATAAGAGGGGATCATACAAAATGCATGTTATTGGTACTGACCTGAATAATATATTTCACATAAAAGATGTTTAAATATAGTCCACAAAAGAAAATAATAGTTTAATGTATAAAAATGTCCCAGTTCAAAAGTTTACACACCCTTGATTCTTAACACTTGTGTTGTTGGCTGAATGATGCACAGCTGTGTTTATTAGTTTAGTGATGGTTGTTCATGAGTCCCTTGTTTGTCCTGAACAGTTAAACTGTCTGCTGTTCTTCAGAAAAATCCTCCAGCTCACAAAAATTATGTTTTTCCAGCATTTTTGTTTATTTGAACCCTTTCCAACAATGACTGTATGATTTTGAGATCCATCTTTTCACCCCGAGGACAACTGAGGGACTCATAGGCAACTATTACAGAAGATTAATACGCTCACTGATGCTCCAGAAGGAGAAACCATGCATTAAGAGCCGGGGTGTGAAAACTTTTGAACACAATGGAGATGTGTAAATTTTCCTTCAGATGCTACAGAAGATAGTTACAGTTTCCCAGAAGACCAAATAAGTTACATTTACCCTGATCGTCAAATTGAAAAAGTTTTCACACACACACGTTGACATATGTGGGGGTTTATTAAAGTAAAACTTGGTTTAAAACACTTAATTAATGACATTTTTCTATTTTCTGTCACCTAATATACAGTGAGACATATTTATGGTTAAGAAGTTGTTAACCAAGCATTATCTAACTCTTTGAGCTAATTAAACAATAATAATTGTGTTAATTAAAGTGACATTGAATGAAGTACTCACTATTGGTATAGAGTCTAATGTGTTTCTGAACTGTGAATTAACTATAATAGTTTGTAAGTACTTTATTAATGTATGGTTATTATGAAGTGTTGCTGAAGAGCCTGGCGAGTGTGAGCCGGCTGACACACTGAGGTGAGAATATGCGTGCCTTCGGACGTGTTTAATTATGTAGCGTCTGAGCTGAAACACGACGCCAGACTTCCTTCACAGTGTGAAAGCATTTCATCTGTCCTTCACATGCTAGTCTTTCCACTGTGAAGGTCACGTACTATGAATAGCCTTGCTATGTAAACCCAAGACCTGCAAGGTTTTAGTCGATGAACGCTGACCTTAGCATTCACTCAAATCCAAACCGACTGGTGAAAATAACACACTCATGCATGACCGCATGTCTTTAGTGGAAGCTGCTAGATGGCGGATGCTTCATTGAGTTGAGATTTAAACACAAACCTCCTCATCAAGAGGACCTCCTCATCCACCCCCTTGGTAAGTGTTGCTAAGTCAGAAACTCCCATGGACAGAACGGGGAGTTTTGTGCTTTGTCCAAAAGGCAGTCAGTCCCATAGACCCCCCCCATGTTAAAATGCCCAACTTTACAGCAGAAAAAAGTATGTTTAAAGCCTGGTGCAAAAAGGGATTTTGGTCTATATCGCTAATTTTGCTCTTCATGACAATTGTGAGGGGGTGTTTTTTTATTACTCATCCGTTTAAATTATATTAAGCTTTAAAGTTCTGCATACTTAAGGGCGTGGCCACTTGAGTGACAGGTGGATTGCCGCTGCCGTCACCACTGTCACGCTTGGTGGGCGTGGTTTCAGAAACCAGCTCCACCCACCTCCCGCCTTTTAGCCCATTTCCGATTATCCGGGAGTGACGTGCTGCCAAGATGGCGACGGCCGGCTCCGCCCACTTTGAGCTTCAAAAATCCTCTTCAGAAACCGATGGGTGATGTCACGGACACTACGTCCATTTTCTTTTACAGTCTATGATTGGTCCCTGAATAGGGTCGTATCAGCTGCCCTGAAACAGCATTTAGAAACAACATGATTCTGTGTCAGTCAGCAAGTGGGCGGGTCTTGGCCAGAATAAGATGTGTACCAGATCTTATCGATAGATGTGGAGAGTTTGAACTGTTCATCTGTATTGCAGGAGTGTGAAGATATCAACAGGAAACCAATCATTGTGATGGTTCACACGCAGCAGCGGTGAAGCAATGGCGAGGCATTAACGAGCTGGACTGACTGCAGCAGCCGTGGAGCCAAGGCCGTGGGACCCATCTCAGCGGAAGTGCTCTCCAGAGTCATGTCTGGGTCACATGTCTTGCATTCCTGTGTCTCGGCCTTGGCTCTCCTCGCAGGAACACACTGGCCAATTAGAGACGGCGTATCAGATTCCGGCTCAGATGCTTGTGAAACCATGAGGCGTAACTTGGGCCATCCGCTGGACCATTCCTGAACTCCCTGGAGTGCTCTGAATGAGCGAAATGACAGAAGATGAAGGAAAGTGACACAAACTGAACTTCAAACTTATTTAGAAAGCATTTAAACCAGCCTAAAATACCTTTGCACAAGGTTGAAAAAAATGAAAGCCCTGCATATTAACTTGCACTTTATTCCAACTTAAATTGTATTTGATCAAAAACACTTTTGAAACATATTCATCCTTATGACAACCGGCTCGTTATGTTTCATCTGCATACATTTTATGACAAACTCAACATGAGCTAACCTCAACAAAACTGCACCTGTTACAAAACTATAAAAGCTCGATTTTCTTCCTCATTATTCTGTTTTGTCAGTTTAATATTATATTGGGTTGCTACTTGATTTGATTAAATGCATATAATTTACATGAGCAAGATTACATTTAATTCATATATATATATGTGTGTGTGACCATGGACCACAAAACCAGTCATAAGTGTCAATTTTTCAAAATTGCGATGTATGCATCATCTGAAAGCAGAATAAAGGATATTTCCATTGATGTATGGTTTGTTATGATCAGACAATATTTGGTCAATCTGGAATCTGAGGATGCAAAAATATATATAAATATTGAGAAAATCATCTTTAAAGTTGTTCAAATTAAGTTCTTAGCAATGCGTATTATTAATCAAAAATTCAGTTTTGATATATTTACGGTAGAAAATGTACTAAATATCTTCATGGACCATGATCTTAATATCCTAATGATTTTTGGCATAAAAGAAAAATGGATAATTTTGACCCATACGATGTATTGTTGGCTATTGCTACAAATATACCCCTGTGACCTAACACTGCTTTTGTGGTCAAGGGTCACACATATATACATATTGCATAAGTCATCTGGGACAGTAGGAATTTAGCTCAGGAGCATTCATATTGCTTGTAGGTGTTACTAGACTTTGAGTGAAGGTAACCTGTGGCAGATTCAATTGAATGGGTGTGATTTGGAAAAACACACGTCTTAATAAAAGCTGATAATGCATATCAGAGCCTTGGGGTCCAATCTGACAGAGTTTGAGAGGTGAGTATGGAGCTAATATTAAAGGTGAGGAGAAGAATAGAGCAAAGCTTGTCGCATCAAACAAAAACAGACTTGAAGCAGTGAAGGTGCTTCAGCTTAATGGTATGAATACTTATGCTGTGTACTTATTTCAGTGTTTTACTTTTGATTAAAAAAGTTGTGACAATACAGTTTTTGCTTTGTCAATATGGTGTATAGAGTGTAGACTGATTTAAAACAGTTAACATAATGCAGCAACATAACTAAACGTGAATAAAATAAAGGGGTGTGAATACTTTCGCAGTGTATTGTATATATAGCCCATATATATATATATATTATACTGGTTTTATTTAATGTATGTATTTATTTATTATAATTATTACATTTATTATACTTCATAACTGTTTCAAAGCGAACAATCTGTGTGCATCTTCAAGCTGCGATCGATCCTCATTCATCCACAAATAAAGCAGTGCACAAGAAAGAAAGTTGTACAGGATTGTAATGAAAGAGTAAATTACATTTTAGGAAGATTATTGCATCTATCATCCATCCATCATTTAATTTGCCAGTTAAAACAGTCATTTCGCTACTCTGTTATAGTTTGGAAACACTACAAGTTAAGGTAAAAGACGTAGATTGGACAAATCTTCTACGTGAAACATTACATCAGCTCCAGAAAAGTCACACAGTCAATCAGAGCAAGCGTATATCTATAGATGCAGAATAAATAACCTTAGCACGTTGTGAGAGATATAGCAGCTTGTTACCGCGCTCTGGTGATGGCATGAATGGTGTGTAATTACAGCACAGGACGTGTGCTAAGAGCAGCCATTGCACACGCTATTAAAGTTAATAAGACCAGGAGTTGGGTTACGCTGGGCTCTCCCAGGTCATTAATAAACTACAGCGGCTGCTCCGAAGACATAAATACTGACTTCATACATGAGCTGCTTGAGAAATGAGGACGGCTGACCACCCGATAAAGAGCTGTCACTAACCTCTGACCAATTACTGATGGACTGAAGCGAGCCAATCAGGCTGAGGACTGAACACAGATGAAGACATGCTGCATTTAAGCTAAATATGTTTTCAATATGTCAAATGTGTTACCTTTCAAGCAGCTTTACACAACGTCATACTCTTATGAATGTAATGCCTTAGTGCTTTACCACAGAGCAAGTGCTGGATGATAATATGTGACAATGATTCGAAGTGATCTTTTGCTTTAATTTCAATTAATAACCTCTTAATTCAGGCATAATTACTAATATTAATTATTATTACTATTACTATTATTAACTGATGACATTTCTTACTGTGGTTGAAAAGTACCTAGATCATAGTAAAGATTTTGGTTGCAAATGTATTATATCTTTGTAAATGTTTGGTTAAATATTACATAATGGTAAATATTTTAGTTGATAATTATACTGTGGTAAATATTTTGTTTGACGTTGGTATCACGGTAAATATTTTAGTTGACATTTACTTAAACTGAAGTAAATATTTTGGTTGATAATTCTATTGTGGTAAATATTTTGGTTAAGAATATATTGTGGTAAATATTTAGGTTGACAGTAATATCATGGTAAATATTTGATTGGATATTATTTACATTGTAGTAATTATTTTGGTTGAAAATGTATTCGATTGTGATGACTATTTTAGTTGAAAATTATATTTTGGTAAATATTTTGGTCGAAAATTACATTTTGGTCAATGTTTTGGTTGAAAATTATATCATGATAAATATTTTGGTTGACAATGATATCATGGTAAATATAAACTGAACAAAATTATAAACGCAACACTTTTGTTTTTGCCCCCATTTTTCATGAGCTGAACTCAAAGATCTAAGACTTTACACAAAAGGCCTATTTCTCCCAAATATTGTTCACAAATCCGTCTAAATCTGTGTTAGTGAGCACTTCTCCTTTGCCGGAGTCAACATAATGATTCAGAACATAGATCATGTTTTTATGACCTAATTAATGTTCAAGAGCTGTTTTATGTCCATTTATGACATCCCAGTATTTCTCGCATCTGTACTATGTTTAAGGACAGAGACTCCTGATAGTACCACAATATCACAGCAATGATCTATCTATAAGAGACATGAAACTAATTTAACTAGGAGCCAAATCACATCAGAGGAATAAATGTGAACACATTCTGAAGACACATGTGCTTCAGTTACTTAAAAAGCAATAAGAGAACAATTTAACCAGTTTATATTTCCCATTTGCAGACATTTGACTGCTTAACTGTGTTTATATTGGCCTCAAGCGTTTATTTCATGATAATATCACTCCTCAAACTCTAAAGCAGACACGTATCTAATCTATTTGAGGCATATCTGGCGCTGTAAGAACACAACTTGAACGCCTTGTCCTTGGATGAGTGTTTTGTGTTGTGTGGGCCTGCAGTCACATCTACTGTTACGTTATTCTGCCATCCATCAATGATTTAATAGCTTTCTAACACTTACTGACAGAATGCCAGCCATCACGTCCAATTACAGCAGCAAAACACTGATGTAATCCTACCTCGCGATCGATCGAGCAGCGTATGAAGTCCATCTCGCTGCTTTTATAGGATGATGTGAAATGAAAGTCGCACATATTGCACATAACAGAGCGTAAAAAACATCACCCTAATGAGATAATGCAGGCAAAATCAATAGGTTCCAGTTACTCTCAAACCCTAAGTGTTGTTTTTTGGAGAAAGGGAGGACGGCTCGGGGGGAAATGTGGTTTCTTTCATAATATATGGTTGCCAGATCTGTGATAAATAAAACCATCCCAATTGCTAATCAAACACCTAGCCCAAAATATTTTCAACCCCAGTTTTCCTTTTGTTGGTGGTCGCTTCATCGAAAATAGACTTTTTTTGGAGATCCCCTGTAACCCACAGACTTAATAAAAACAACCCTTGGCAACAGAGTAAAAGTAGCCCAAATCCCAAAGTAAAGCTGCAGAATTGGCAACCCTGGTCATACTTTAGTTTGGGGACTAATGTCTAACTAACAGTTAACTACCACTTCTGCCTTATTAATAGTCAGTAAGGTAGTGTAATGCATGGGGTTGATTAAGGGATTCCTTACCCATTATTTATTACAATAAACACTTTAATTCAAGCCAGGCCACCATTTAATTGATCACCAGTGCCTGTCCAGAATGAATGAATGATTGCAGTTAATATAGTGCTTTCTTGTGTATTGTTGTACCCCCAAAGCCATCAGGTGGGTGGGGGGGGGGGTGGGTGGGGTCTCTCTCCTCAACCACCACCAGTGTGCCAGCATCAACTTGGATGACTGCACACCGGGCATGCCAACAGAACAACGGCCACCAAGGCTGCGCCACTACACCCACACACACCAGCTACAGGTGAGAGGGAGAGAGAGTTCATAGAGCCAATCAAGTGTAATGCGCTCACCACACCAACCGCTACCGGCTGGAGAGGAGTTGTGGAGAGAGAGCTAGACATAGAGCCAATCAAGCTGTATTGCGCTCACCCACACACCAGCTACCATGTGGAGAGGGAGGAGAGCATGAGAGGTCATCAGAGCTAATCAAGTGTATGCTCTCACCACACACCAGCTACAGGTGGAGAGGAGATAGAGTCATAGAGACAATCAGGTGTATGCTCTCATCACACACCAGCTACAGGTGGAGAGGAGAGAGAGACATAGAGCCAATCAAGTGTATGCGCTCACCACACACCAGCTACAGGTGGAGAGGAGAGAGAGACATAGAGCCAATCAAGTGTATGCGCTCATGAAGGATATAATCCTCCTTTTGTGTTAAGTAATCAATTGTATTGTGGGATTTATTATAAATGTTTCCAGATATGTTGCTTGCTGGTATGTAGAGCTTCAGAGCCAATACTGGAGTGCTCTCTGTTAGACTGTATGTGAGTACAAGGGTGTGGGCAGCTATGAGCCCATCAAGAAGAAGGCAGAGGAATGTGGATGTGTGGACACACATACATAACAAGTCCATAAATCGCTTGGAGAAGATGGTCCCAGGCACGAACTGGGGGTATGAGTTTTAAGTGTTGTTTTGCAGGACCCAAGGGAAACAAAGGAGGAGAATACTGATTGGAGGAGCGTTGGACGGTTACGACAGCCAATGAAAAGACGACCCACGTGGACAGATTTTATAAATGTCCTGTGAAAATGCTTTTGGTTGTTGCTTCTTTGTAAGACTCTTGTCTGAGAAACAACCCAGCGCGCTGTTCTGATCAATAAATTTCAACACTTTGATATTTGAAGCCTTCCTTCGATTTTTGATCACGCAGGACGATTTGAAGTCCAACACTCACCACACACCAGCTACAGGTGGAGAGGAGAGAGAGTCATAGAGCCAATCAAGTGTATGCTCTCACCACACACCAGCTACAGGTGGAGAGGAGAGAGAGACATAGAGCCAATCAAGTGTATGCTCTCACCACACACCAGCTACAGGTGGAGAGGAGAGAGAGTCATAGAGCCAATCAAGTATAGCTCTCACCACACACCAGCTACAGGTGGAGAGAGAGAGAGACATAGAGCCAATCAAGTGTATCTCACCACACACCAGCTACAGGTGGAGAGGAGAGAGAGTCATAGAGCCAATCAAGTGTATGCGCTCACCACACACCAGCTACAGGTGGAGAGTAGAGAGAGTCATGAGCCAATCAAGTGTATGCGCTCACCACACACCAGCTACAGGTGGAGAGGAGAGAGAGACATAGAGCCAATCAAGTGTATGCGCTCACCCACACACCAGCTACAGGTGGAGAGGAGAGAGAGTCATAGAGCCAATCAAGTGTATGCGCTCACCACATACCAGCTTCAGGTGGAGAGGAGAGAGTCATGAGCCAATCAAGTTACGCGTGCTTCCCCCAAACCACCAGCTTACAGGTGGAGAGATGGAGGATGAGAAGCTATTTAGAGCCATCAAGTGTATGCGCTCACCACACACCAGCTACAGGTGGAGAGGATGAGAGAGACATAGAGCCATCAACGTGCCGTATGAGCCCACCACACCACCAGCCTACAGGTGGAGGGAGGAGGAGAGAGAGAATATGAGCCAACAAGTTTGGTATGCGCTCACCACACACCAGCTACAGGTGGAGAGGATGAGAGAGTCATAGAGCCAATCAAGTGTATGCGCTCACCACACCCCACTACAGGTGGAGAGGAGAGAGAGACATAGAGCCAATCAAGTGAATGCGCTCACCACACACCAGCTACAGGTGGGAGAAGAATACCCGAGCCCCCTTCCCCCCAGCTACAGTGGAGAAGAGAGGATCATAGACCAATCAAGTTGTAGCTCCTCACCACACACCAGCTACAGGGGGAAGAGAGAGAGTCATAGAGACACTCAAGGTGTAATGCGGCTCACCACACCCCACTACAGGTGGAGAGGAGAGAGAGCATAGAGCCAATCAAGTGTATGCGCTCACCACACACCAGCTACAGGTGGAGAGGAGAGAGAGCATAGAGCCAATCAAGTGTATGCGGCTCACCCACAACAGCCAGCTACAGGTGGAGAGGAGAGAGAGTACATAAGAGTCAATCAAGTGGATGCGCTCACCACACACCAGCTACTAACCGGTGGAGAGGAGAGAAGGTACATGAGCCGAATTCAAGTGTATGCGCTCGCCACACACCAGCTACAGGTGGAGAGGAGAGAGAGTCATAGAGCCAATCAAGTGTATGCTCTCACCACACACCAGCTACAGGTAGAGAGAGAGAGAGAGTCATAGAGCCAATCAAGTGTATGCGCTCACCACACATCAGCTACAGGTGGAGAGGAGAGAGAGAGAGTCATAGAGCCAATCAAGTGGATGGGGATTATTAGGAGGCCATGATTGACAAGGGCCAGTGTTGGGAATTTGGCCAGGACACCGGGGTTACTCTTTATGAGAAGTGTCATGGAATTTTTAATTCATGAGAGTCAGGACCTCGGTTTGAACGTCTCATCCGAAAGACGGTGCTTTTTGACAGTATGATGTCCCCGTCACTACACTGGGGTGTTAGGACCCACACAGACCACAGAGTGAGCACCCCTGCTGGTCTCACTAACACCTCTTCCAGCAGCAGCCTTGTTTTCCCAGGAAGTCTCCCATCCAAGTACTGACCAGCTCAACCCTGCTTAGCTTCAGTGGGAACCCGGTCTTGGGCTGCAAAAGACATTTACAGTGTTACAGAAGATTTCTATTTTTAATCAATTCTATCACAGGATGACTCAGAGATGAAGTAGAGCTGGATCCAAACACAACATAAATTCAATAGGCTAATCCAATAATAAAAGTACACGAGGCACAGAAACGAGGAAACAGAAGTGAGCTGATCATACGTGACAAATAATATCTAACAAAGAACAGCGGAAAAATCAAGAATACAAACGACCACAGGGGAAACATGAATGACATACATGCTGCTCTTTTGAACTTTCTATTCATCTGTCAATCATGAAAAGTATCACTGTTTCCACAAAAAATTATTGGACAGCATGACTGTTTTCAACAGTGATGATAATCATAAATGAGCAGCAAATCAGCATATTAGAATGATTTCTGAACATCATGTGACACTGAAGACTAGATGATGCTTTTGGTCACAGAAATCAATTACAGTTTAATATATATTCAGTTATTTTAATTTCACGTTTCTTGTATGGCCCTGGCATTAATTAGTTATTT
>QVTF01020207.1:17500-76686 GCA_003573665.1 Oxygymnocypris stewartii | reverse complement strand
TATATATATATATATATATATATATATAATATATATAATACACACATATACATACATACACACACACACACACACTTAAAACAAACCCACTTAAAAATAAAAAGCTAAAATAAAATTACAAAAATAGAAATTTGAATTAAGTTTAAGCACTAAAAACACCTAAAACTGAACTAAAAGACACAAGTATATTATATTTAGTTATAATTATTTAAAGTTATATAATTTGTATTTGTTTCTGGACTTTTTTTAAGGTTTAATTTATGTTGATTTAAGTTTTAGTTCCGTTTAATTTTTTTTCCCCAGTTTATTTTATTGACTTACTTTTAATTAGAGTGTACCTTAACTTAAACTAAATCACAAATAAGTTTTTCCTCCCCTAATATTTACAACATTTGTAAACTGAAAGAATTTATCTAATATTCATATTTTATTTCAGCTTTTTTTCAATTAACACATTTTTTTTTTGCAATAATATCCTATTAGTGACCTTACGCTCTCGTTCTTGAATTTGAATCAATATTACGTCAAATAAATTCCCCAAAAACTCAGTATTGTGTGTCATTTCCCATAATATCAAACAAATCATTAAAACAAGACAAATGTAATTAAGATACAACATTGCGTGAGAACATAAGACTTTTTTAACTTGTCTATAGTAAAATAAAAATCTGTCAGTGCAGTTAAACAAAATCTCACTGGTCTAAAAACACAACATAATGGTCTATTAATCACCATTTCAATGCAGAATTGACATATTTTTGACTAAACTGTGTGAGTTGATTCAGGATTGCATTTATAACAAGACGTGACAGAAAGTGTCCTGTTTAGCCAAAAAACTGAAGTCTGGCTAATAGGAAGCTTTTGGCATCTCCAGTCAGAAGGGAAAGACAAAAGCAGCAAAAGCCAGGCCAACTGTTGGCGTTGACTTTCATGAGATGACTGTACTGAGGCTAGGCTTGCTAATTAGCAGTCCCACAAGCACCGAACACTTTCATACTGATGAATATTTGATTAGACGCTGCGCTCGGATAGCACGCTGTCTGTGTGTGCGTATGTGTGTCTGTGTGTGTGGTGTGTCTGTGCGTGTATGTGTATGTGTATGTGTATGTGTATGTGTGTGTGCGTGCGTGCATGTGTGTGTGTGTCTGCGTGTATGTGTCTGTCTGTGTGTGTGTGTGTGTGCGTGCGTGCGTGCATGTGTGTGTGTGTGTGCGCATGTGTGTCTGTGTGTGTCTGTGTGTGTGTGCGTGTGCGTGTGTGTGTGTGTGTGAGCATGCGTGGATGTGTGTGTGTGTGTGTGTGTGTGTGTGTGTGTGTGTGTGGTGTGTGTGGGTGTGTGTGAGAGACACAATGAGTGTTTCTCTCCTGCATTTATGGCGGCTCTCGTCCTGAAAAACGGCTTATTATGGCTGTTAACACAAAGGGAACAAAAGCATGTTCTGCAACAGACGCGCGGCTCTGTGCAAACAGTCAGTGTGGATAACGCACAAACAATTCAACACACAAACAAACAAACAAACGGCAAGGCTATTTAAAGAAACTCAAATCAGAGGTTTTTTTTGCATCTTAGAAACACAGAAATATTCTGATATTCTCAACTAGATGCGGATGTTTTTCCTCTGGTGCTTTTATGTACTGAACATTCAACTTTGAGCACAATAAAAAGCAATAAATATGTCCAAAATATAATTTGTGTATTTTACGTGTGTATTTTGTCTAGCAGCACTGGATTTTTCCACTTGTTTTAAGTAATGAAGAAAAAAACAACTAGAGAAAAAGACTTGTATTGTATTAAAGTATAACTACAAGCTGTAATATCCTAATCCAGTGTTGCTTCTCTAGTACATCTCACTTTAGCTGGAAAACGAGTCAAAGAAGACTCGTTAAAATCTCATTAAGTTCGAATTTGTGCAGTTTAAACATATTTAATTTGATGCAATGGAAACAAGGCTTAAAAAAAATGTCATCTGTTTGGTAGTTTGTACTTGTGTACTTTTCTGTTGACTGGTTAACCATTTTTTTTTAAATGTATTAATAAATAAAATAAAAAATAATAATTAAAAATATTAAATAAGTAATATATCTTCATAAAAATCTTCGCAATAAAAAACACATAGCAGGACACTTACTTATACATACTATCAACAATTATAATATTTAATGCATATTATAATAAGTATATAATATAAAGTATATAAAATATATTTTATTGGATATATATATATAATGTTAACATATAAATTCGTTTTTTTTTCACAATATCCGTCTATATATATATATACACACACCTTTTTTGTTCTCTTCTTATCCGTGCGAGCTAGTGAAGTGCACACTGGTCTGTGTTCCCAGCATGCTGTGCGTGTGGTGTGATTGGCGTGGTAATGGGCCCCTGCTACATTATGATAAGGTCAAATTAGAATTAATCACTGTGTTTCTTCTCCTCTCCCTCTGGGCTAAATGAATAAACATGACTTGGCTGAAGTGCTCGACTCTGGAGCTAGTTAAACAATGACACACTGAAGCTGATAAGGGTGGGATTTCTCTCTCTCTCTCTCTCTCACACACACACACACACACACACCTTAGTGAACGTCTTATGGATGTTCGGCCAATTAAGATTCCTTAAATGCGTCATGTTCCAGAAGGAAATCCGATAAGTTTATCCGTGGAATTTGTCGTTTAAGGAAGGCCAAACATTTGCAGAGCATTACGGCTAATTTAGGAAATTAGCTTTCGGTCAATACAAGACGAGTGGCTTGATAAGAGCCGTGTGTTCGGCTAAATAAAGCCGTGTCTAATATTCCACCACGTTTACATCCAATACGCCACTTTCCCTGAAAAATCAGCACATAAAAGGCATGATGCGTCAAAAACAACACCACATGATATAAATACTAATAAACATGGTACTTAACTACTAATATGGTAATATATTGTAAATATATATAATAAACAGAATTAAAACTGATATGATAAATAAACAGGGTAAAAAAAAACACTATAAATACTAATAAGGATATACACATGGTAATAGATACTACTAAATATATGAATACTAATATGATAACACCGAAAATAAATATTGATAAATGGGACAAACACTAATATGATGAATAAAGATTGCAAATAAACTAATAAACACAATAAATACTAATATGATAAATAAATCAATACTACTAAACATGATGAATAATAATGATAAACAGTAAATAAATACTAATATTACAAATCAATACTACTAAACATGATGAATACTAATATGATAAACACAGTAAATAAATACTAATAAATGTGACAAACACTAATATGATGAATAAAGATTGCAAATAAATACTAATAAACACAATAAATACTATGATAAATGAATCAATACTACTAAACATGATGAATACTAATATGATAAACACAGTAAATAAATACTAATAAACGTGACAAACACTAATATGATGAATAAAGATTGCAAATAAATACTAATAAACACAATAAATACTAATATGATAAATGAATCAATACTAAACATGATGAATACTAATATGATAAACGGTAAATAAATACTAATATTACAAATCAATACTACTAAACATGATGAATACTAATATGATAAACACAGAAATAAATACTGATAAACATGACAAACACTAATATGATGAATAAAGATTGCAAATAATACTAATAAAAATAAATACTATGATAATGAATCAATACTACTAAACATGATGAATACTAATATAAACACAGAAAATAAATACTGATAAACATGACAACACTAATATATGATAAAAATGGCAAATAAATACTAATAACACTAATATTATAAATAAACATGTGAATATACAGCAAATAAGTACTAATAAAAACTATAAATACTGATATGATAAAGAAATGTGGTAAATAAATACGAATAAACAATGAATACTAATATGATAAAGCAATACTACTAAACATGATTAATACTAATATGATAAACAGTAAATAAATACTAATATTACAAATCAATACTACTAAACATGATGAATACTAATATGATAAACACAGAAAATAAATACTGATAAACACACAAACACTAATATGATGAATAAAGATTGCAAATAAATACTAATAAACACGAATATTATAAATAAATATGTCAATAAATACAGCAAATAAGTACTAATAAAAACTATAAATACTGATATATAAAAAAATGGTAAATAAATACTAATAAACACGATAAATACTAACAAGTTATATAAACATGGTAGATAAATATTAAAACACAAATATGAATAAGGTATAAAAAAATGGTACATAAATATGATGAATAGTAATATAAAAACAGTAAATAAATACTAACAAACGTGACAAACACTAATGGTGAATAAAGATGATAAATAAATGCTATAAAAACATAATATTTCAATATTACTGATGTAATATTACCTGATGTACAACCACAATTAAGAGCACAATGGCTGTTTGTTGCGTCAGTTCTGGATCTATATAATCTATCTGTTAATGGAAAACACATTATATTTGACTCTTGACTCTTCAGCCGCACAGATGCTTCAAAAGGGCCCAGCTGTGCGGTTTCTCTTCAGGAAGAGGCTTCAAACGCGCGGCGTGAGGCAAGGACACGTTTGTTGTCGTATCTGCAGGTGTGTGTCGCTCTGAAACAAACACCCACCGCGTCCCAGGCCCACAACAAATGCCTGCAATATATTTAATGTGCTCGAACACGGCCCGCGGCATGAACACATCCCTCACAGGGCTTATGGGATGGACATAAATCAATCAATCAATCAATATCAAAGGAGCCCAGCGTAATGCTTTACTGGGTAATAAAACACGCGGCCGTCAGGGAGCACGGCGGCGGTCCGGATTCCCAGAGGACTCTGGGGTGGACAAGCACCGCGACCAAGGAGAGCGCACATAAATTTAACAGCAAATTAAGTCCATTTCGCCAGACTGAATGGGAAAAGGTCACGCAGACCATCAGTCCGAGGTTTCCAGCCTGATCTGGGATCACCCGAGGCGGTGCAAAGGGACATGGGATATTAACCAAGCAGTAAACGGACATTTACACATCTGTAATGCTTAAGTTTGATCTTGTGGCCATCGTGTTACGTTAAAACACAGACAAACGTTGTTTAGTGACAAAGGAAATTTGAGATATACGGTTCACTCACGAGTAGCAGAGTGTAGTACAATTAGGCCTATATTATTTTAATACTAGTCTTTCTCACAATCAAAACACCTCAGAGTCCAAATAATTATAACTGAAACAAACTTTATTTGTGGTTGGATGACATGACATACAACTCTACCTGTCCATGATGTCATATACTAATACAAACGGGTATTGGTTAAAAAATATATATCTTTACGTTGTTTCTTTGATAAGATATTATTACAGCATACCATAGCTTTAGCCAGTGTATATGACTGAATATTTTATCTAAAACATCAAAATTGTCATATGGTGTGAATATGTGTGACCTTACCAATATGACAATATATCTCAGAAAGCATAAATAATTGATAGATTTTCAGTTACAGTAACATAATTTGGCTTTTTTAATGGACACAGAAAGGGTTGAGGTCTTTGCATGATTGTAAAGCAGTTCTGGCCAATTAAATTGTCCATAAAATGGCGTCATATTGTGTGACAGTCTATATTTTGGAACGGCAATAATTTGGACATCATAATTTGACATAATTAGCTGTTTTTAGTTAATGAAGAAATTAGCTTAACTGAACAAAACGTCATATGGTGCGACACTGTATCATACGGTGAGACCCCGCTTTTCCAAGTCACACCAATTGATACATTTGTCTCACAATATTACATAAACCCCCTTTTAATGATAAATCAATAAATATGCAAAACATACTGAAATAATTTAATGGTGAACATTAAATTAACCATACAATGAATGTATTCCTTTTCAATTTTATACTTAATTTAACCATGTTTGCCATGCTTTGCATATTAAAAGATGCAAAAGAAATGTAGAAATGTCAAGTTAAGAGAGGACACAAAAACACAGGGAAAGACTCAATGCTGACCATGCAAGGAGAGAGGAGGACCTGAGGGAGAGCAGGACTCATGCTAGTTCAGAACAGACACCTGCTATAGGGAGGGAGGAAAGTCTAGGCCACTACCTGCATAGTGTAACTTCAACACAGGATACTATCATCAAGATGGTAAAAAATCTGAATAATTTTTCATATTTATTAACAGGTATAAAGAGAAGACACGAAGAGGACAACTCAAGACATTCAGTGTGCACTCCCTTCCTCCTCCAAGACAAGATAAAATGAGAGAGAAGCACAAAAGAAATACAGAAGAAAGAAGTGAATGTGAACCTGACCCCTCCATCTCTTGAAGCATCACTGAAGGAAGATAAAGCTGTGGCGCCAACAAACAACAGCATTAGTTAATATGGGTTCACTCAAAAGAGTCAGTACAAACACAGCTCATATTCTTCTGCCTAATATTTGAAGCTAATAATAAAATAAAAAAAATCAGGCTTATGTCAACCACCCTTATAACAGCTCTTTGTCATCATGATAAGGTCCAAAACATGGTATCATCATGGTAATTGTCCAAGAACATGGTATAAACACCATGAGCAAGTCCAAAACATAGTACATTACCATAGTAAATGTCAAAAAGCATTAACATCTTGATATTGCCCTATGGTGTCACTGTTGTAAATGACATGGATATGGCATATCCATCATCAAAACATCGTATTAACATGGTAAATGTTATAACACATGTTATTACCATGGTAAATGTCAAAAACAGGGCATTTGATAAGGTCCAAAAACAGACCAATGTCATAAAGTTCAAATACTATATTAAGATTATAATAATATACTAAAAAACTTTTAGGCAAGATATTGCTAGCTAATGTCTGTTTTCTTTAAACACACAAAGTCTAACAACATGATGTATGAATCGATTTTATCTGATATTTGAGGTTTAATTTCACTATAATTAGTTGCTGGTGACAAATGATCATCTTTATCAGTCGTTCATTCATGCAGTTCGTTTCAAATCACTGAACTGTTCACTCAAGGGTTTGTTCAAAAACACTGAATCGTTCATAAACGTAGCAATGAAACAAATCATTAATTCTAATTCAAACACACTTGATTAATTCATTAACTCTACACAGAGCCATTGAATCATTTGCTCGTGCTGATTCATTGAGGAATGCCAATACTGTAGTTTGTCAGAGTTATGCGTCAGTTTCTGTTGTTGCTTCGTTTGGAAATAGATTGTCTGGTGCAGCAAAAAATACATTTTCAAACATGCTTTTACTGATTCTTTGCTGAAATAACAAGAATATCAATTTGAAGTCATATGTTGAAAGCCCATTTTCTAGAGGACCAGAAACAAACACGCTAATCTAAAGAAGCTAATGGAAAGTACTTTAGGAGCCAAAAATACATCTTCATAAAGGTTTCTTTGCTGACCTTAAATGCCCATAAAATGAACCGTATACTTTATTTTTACGAGTACAGATTTTCACTGAGCATTTTTGGTCTCCTCTGAGACGGGGAAGAAAATAGCATGAGGAGGTGACATCATTCCAGAAGAGAGATTGTGTGAGACTGTGTGAGTTGAGTTCAGACAGGCCAGAAACATCAAAGCGTTCGCCGGCCATCGCCAGCCCAATGACTCACCGCGCGGCATGTTTGACATCCCTGCCTCCGACCCAGAGATTTCTGTTCCGAGTATCACAAGTCAAGCTGATGTGGACCCGGGAAAGCAGAACCTGCTGGGATTTGGAGCTGGAGAACTGCCAATTATTATTCTGAAAGCACATATCCGAGAAATCCATAGTTAAATATGTAACGCCGCCTGACATTTACCAAGAGAGCTACTCGGAAATTATGAATTCTCAGTTGGATTTTTGGGGCATATGAGGGGAAACGGATCTGGCTGAAAATAAGTGTGTGCTCTGCATTTATTTATGTGCGGCTACAAATCTCCAAACGAACATAGGCAAAATGAATCATGCCGAACGCGTGCAATCGGAAGCAATAAGCATCAAACCCATGAGAGCGGCACCAGGCGTATGTTTATTATTACTTTGAATGATACTTTCGACACTCAAGACTAAATATATTTGGAGTTATGTAACAAAAAGGAGGTTTAAAGTGGCAGTGGCAAATAAATCCAACACATTAGCGGAACACAAACTAGCCGTTTACCTGCGTGTATAAATACTGCTAGTTGATCCCAGGTTAGAAAAAGCAGGTGAAGTTTAATAAAGATGTCGCGCGGGTTGCTAAGAAAAAGCAAAGCAGATCGATGGCGTTCTCAAGAGGCTAGACACTAAAGCGGGATCTAACGCTCCAACGGCACACGCCGTATCAACATCAACCAATCAATACCATTACTGCCACGGCGAAGAAACCCCAGAACGAAGTCTTTAGAAAACATTCATTCACTGACTAAGTTATCTGCTATTTTTAAAGAGGTACGGCTGACACAAATTGTGCTTACATTCACCGAAACGGCAGCAAATAAATACAGATATAGAAAATAATCATTTGTACTACTTCAAAATAATACAGCTATACCACAATACATGTCCAAAAAAAAACACTTTATGTACCATTTAAAAAAGGCATAACTATAAAAATAGCCTTCAGTTGTACTGTGCTACATGTGCAAAGAGACACTGTATTTTGTTAGTGGCGCATTTCAAAATGGTTTAACCATGATTTTTGGCAATATACACAACTTACAGTAACATGGTACATTTCAAAGTACTGTAGTTTCACTGTACAACAGTATTTCTTTGCAAGGAATGGTTCAGCGATATCACCAGATGGTAAAACTATGGTAAATCCATCTATAGTATCCAAGATACTAATTAACTACCATATTAAAATGCCATGGTTTTACCATAATACATGCCCAACAGGAAAAAATATAAAACAAAATAACAAATAATATCTTTAAAATATTACAATATTGAATAAAATACTCTCTCTCTTTCTTCGGCTTGCTCCCTTTATCAGGGGTCGCCAGCGGAATATTGCATAAATACTAACAATTGTTAATATATGTAAAAACTAATAGTCTATACAAGGAAAAAACCTTTGTTACTTTTTTAAATTTGTGGAAATGCTTTGTTGTGTACCGTCATTTATAATATTTAAACAACAGTATACAGTATAATAAAAGTTACTATATAGAGAGAAAGAGAACATTTATTAAATTACTTTAAATCATGATTGAATTATGATTTAAATGATACAATAATTCATTTCAAATAGTTTTTCATAATTACATATTTCATTATTATTTAAAAAAAAAAAAAAAATCAATGTTTTTTTTTAAATATATCGTAAATAAAAAAAAAAGGTTTATCAAAAAAGACATGGCAACATTTTGGAAACCTACCATTCAATAAACAAGAGTGAAAACCGATAAAACAGAGTACCAGCTAACCTCAGATCAGTTTACCGCACACACACACACACACACACACATGCACACACACACGCACGCACGCACACTGTTGAAGCTGAACGGAGCCATTCCATTTAGATATGATAAGATCCCTGGGAAGTGCTGGAGAAAGTAGGGCCGCTCTATCATCGGCGGCTGAATTGGAGTCGGAGCGTGTCTCTTATCGTGAGCGGTAATCTCGTCAAGAAGCTGCTATACTCACAGTGTAATCCACGTATTATGCTTTCAGGACTGGATTACATTGTGGTAGAGCACAAGGGAGCTATAAACCTAAAGAGACTCAGGTGTTTCTTCAACTGACGACTCATAAAAACACTTTTCATACTCACACTAATTTACTTTGTCTACTACACTAGATAAACAAGCATCAGTTTCACAGCTTTCACCTTTTTCTGAAATAATAAAATGTCATATATTTAGTTTAATGAGATTCTGTTATGGAAGTGACATTTGATCATTTCATCACAGGTTAATGTTTATCTGAAATCCACACAATTAAATTATATTGTCACACGTTTGCATAATTTGGCCAAATTACTACTGGACCGGTAATGACACTCAAAAATATTTGGCTTGGAATTTGATATTTATCTTGATTTAACTTTGTTTTCTTCACAAATCACACATCTAATATGTAATATTCATACAACTAATCTCTTTGATAACCAGAGGCACAGACTTTTGGGGAAAAATATATTAGTGGCCAAAACTGTTGTATGTTGTGTAAATGACCAAACTTAAGAACAGTTGTTATTTGCATAAACATTTAAGCATCTGATTTTAAATTGTGCAAAATTTTCACACAGTACATATGTGTTTGTGATTAGTTTATGACTATCAAACTTTTAGAGAGAGAAAAAAAAGCTTTATTAGTAGCCAAAATGTTTGTATGATGTAGAATTAACAACAAAACTTAGTCATAATTTGTGTAGCCTTAACATAAAAAAAAAATATATATATATTTGCTAAATTATTTTCACACACACAAAAAATATGTAAAACTTTAAACATATGAAACTCTTTGGGGAGAAAAAAAAACTTTTTATTAAAAAAAAGTACAATACAAAAATGGTTGTATATTGTGGTAATGACGTCAAAACCTAGCAATGGTCGTAAATGTAATTGTTCGTCTAAATTTTGTGAAATTTTCATACAATACAACTATTAATGCCAAGTTCACACTGCATGATTTTAACCCGATTTTCACTCGCCGACAGGTTGATAAAATCGCCAACAAATGCCCGACATCGGAGGCAAATCTGTGCTCGTTCATGCGAGTGACAATCAAAATTCATAATTGAATTATCAAACATGCGATCGGAGGGAATCGCAGATGCATCGCCGACGCCAGTGAAATGTTTGGCATCCTAAATATCTGGATCTGTCAACGATTCACAATCCTGCTGTGTGAATGAGTTGTAAGAGAGTTTAATTATTACACTTTTGAAACTTGTTGTATTGTTGTGGAAATGTCAAAACTTACGATCAGTGTGAAATAGTGTGACTACTGTAATGTAAATATAATTTAGCATCTTGTATTTCAGATAAGAGTTAACCTGTGATAAAATTGGCCTTACCAAGACAAATTCGTTTTTTTATTATTTATTATTATTGTTGTGGAAATTTAAAAACTTAGGAACTGTTATAATTTGCATAAACATTTAAATGTTCCATTTTAATAAAAAAGTAAAACACCAAATTTTCACACATGGTTTATAATATTTCAAAGTTCTAAATAGTTTTGATGTATTTTCCATTGTTTAACGTTGAAAAGACTTCAGCGTCATTACTAATCAAGCTCTAATTTTGTGAAATAATGCAAATAATTACAATAACATTCAATTGCGTGTATTTCAGATTAAAATGTGATGAAATTAACCTTATCTAAAAAGTCGGTTGTTATTAAAATCACATGTTATTGTTGTGGAAATGATTTCAAAACTTAGGAACTTCACATAATTTGTGTCAGCATATACATTTTAATTTAACATTAGATACATTTTCACAAAATATTAAAATGGTTTAGGATTATATCACTTTTAAATTTTTTATTAGTAAAAGGATGAATATTTTTTTGAATGACGTAATTTTGCTAAATAATGTAAATAGTGTAACAAAACCATTTATTTGCATGAGTTTCAGATAAAAAAGTAAATAAACAAATAAATAAATAGCCTCAGATGATTTAGACTTTAAAAAAAGTTTAAATCATTTCCGCAACAAATACTCAAAATCAATTACGACAGTTAAAAGTTTCCAAGCCAGTTGTAATGTGACTTTCGGCTAGCAAATAAAACCTGAAATCTGTTGAAAATCAATCTCGGAGACATTAAAAGTGGTGGTAGTTGAAGAAACATCCATTCACCGAGCTCCCAAAAAACGTCTTTGTGCGAGAGTCAAAACATTTTGTAAACGAAGCACTCCACGAAAGTGCTCTCTGAAAGCAGGACTGGCAGGGCTTTTGTGCGAGGTTTGTTTACCTGTGATATTTTACGTGTCTTTGATTGCGGCAACCATTTGTCCTTTTCTTCCTGCTCGCGCTTGTTTGATGGACAAATAAATTCATAAGCGAGGGCTTTCTGTGCATGCGGATCAATACATCAGTCTGAGCTTTTACTGAGAGCGGCGTTCAGCCTCAGCTTGTGTTTATACCTCTAGATGAGCACAACGGGAGAACCAATCAATCAATGCATCTCACAACCAGCCACCAAAACAAAACACTGAGAGATGAGCAGTGCCACCGGACACACCTGGACAGAATATTACTACTGCAAAAGAATAGTGCACACACAAAAAATTAAATATAAACATCATTATAATATGTATAAATAAATGCGTGAATTAAATAAAATACAATATTTTTTTTGCACGATACAAAAGTAGTTAAATAAACTTACTTAATTTTCTCTTTTTTTTTTTACCTCTGACAGCTTTTTAAATCAATATTTCATGCTTATCAAATGTAACTAATAGCTTTTAATGCAGTCAAGCAGCAGAGCATTGATTAAAGCAGCAAACCCTGAGATGATGATACACTTATTTAAAAATGTTAATGGGTTTTATTATTTATTAGCCACAAAGCAACAGATACTTCCTAAAATCCAGCTAAAATCATTTAAAATATATAAAAAAACAAAAACTGATTTATTAGTAGTATCAAAATAAAGCATTTTTAACTATACAAACCTTTGAAAACTATCAGTTTAAAAAACAAAAGTCATTACTAAAGTGGACTAAAATCCACTTAAAAGATTAATTAAAAAAAATACTTAGCATTAATGATCCAAATAAAACATTTTTTATCTAAACAAACATTTTAAGCTATCATTTATATATATATATAAATTTTTTTTATTAATTATTATTTAACTACATAGAAAATATAATATATATATAAAAAAAAAAAAAATCCAACAATTGCATAATAAAGGTACTTATTATAAACAAATAAGTTATATACATTTATCCATATTATATATACATAAACATACTTTGCCTAATGAATGAAGTCTTCTTAGTAGTAATAAAACATTGTTGAATACAGAATCCCTTTGACCAAACCACAATAATATGAATTAAAACGATACATAATATTACTACAAGATAATATAAAAAACTGATATGAAATAAAGAAAGAATAGAATAAAGAAATTGAGAAATAAAACAAGTAATAAAGAAACGGAACAAAGGAGTAATAATTATGAACAGTTTTAATAATAATAATAGATGTTGGAATGCAAAATAAATGTAAGAATATTACAAATCAATTTGAATTTTGTAATATATAGAAGTATATGAGCCTACATTAGATTGTAGCAATCTTACTTAATAGCACAATTTAGCTTTGCATCCTACAATACGTCACACTGAACTGGAAAACTGCTAATTTGGCTGTAATCGACAGATTTAAGCGCCATGTTGCTCTATCAGTGTAAATCTGTTTTATAGTATGTTTTAGCTCTTAAAGGTCAAACGAATGCAGAAAACGGGGATTGTGTTGGACATGGTCACTGACTCTGGATCCAGCGAAGGCTCTGGAAGCATCTTCTGCTGAGGCTGGGTTACACTAATGATGAGCGGCGCTGGATCGGTCCCGCTCTCACAGCCTGCGGGGGTGTACGGGTCAGCACACTTCATCCAGAACACACCACACTGACAACCTGCTCTCACACCGGCCACAATCAAAACATATCCCGCAATGCTCCAAGACACATATCGTGTGTGTGACTTATGTAGAGAAATTTACTTTTTGATAAATAGTTTAAATAACTGCTGTCACTAAAGACACAAAATGAATGCGTAATATAACTGCTAAATAACCGAAAAATGAAAAATAAATCAAACAAAATTAAGACGCTGAATAATCATCACATTATACACATTAGATATTCTGTGCAAATTAATGAAGAGTACAATCACTGCTCATGACTCCACAAAAAATGTCCCTATTTGAAGCAAAAATGTTATATATATATATACACACACACACATACATATATATATATATATATACACACACATACATATACACACACACATATACACATATACACACACACACATTTATATATTTATTTATTTTTATAAAATAAAATTAACCTCGTCTGTGGTTATCTTGATATTTTACTGAAAACGAGCACAAAATAAGATTGAGAAAATGCACTGGTGCACTAAATCACGTGCTAGAACCAGAAATACAGTTCAATTAATGCAAACAGATTGATCTAATTCACCCCGGGCCGGGCCACCCGTCTGAGGAGCGAGATACTGAAAACAAATGTGACGGGGGGAGAAACATGGAAACATCAGGCTCTGTGAACATCTCTCTCACACGAGCCTCAAAGCAACAGGAGAGATTTCACACAACATCGACTCCATAAACACAGATTCATCTGGAGAGATTCACAACATGGTCTTATTATACCAGGTGCGTTCGCCGACCCCTCCGAGACGGATAAAGCCAACGTTTACAACGATAACCTTAAGAAAGCACGGCTGATTCTGCTTCAGGACTGAAGGAACAGCCTGATAAACAAAGAGAAACCGACACGTCCTGCGTTTGACTGACATTTACTATTGATCAGAAAATAATCAGGTCCTCAAACCACAAGAAAACAACATATTCTAATCATCTCCAACCTGTCAGTGTCGTTTTACATAATCTACATAACATTTATATCATATACTGTAGGAAAGGAGTGGGAGAAGCTTAATTAATCTTTAATAAAGTAACTAAAACATACAAATCAAGCACATTGAGACGTGATGCTCTGGTAATTGCTCTGATAATTTAGCTTGCCTTCTCTACACTGTGAAAAATTATCATTTTTTCATCTAAGTCATAAATAAAACAACGACTAATGGAAAATATTTTACAAGAAGATGCTTCAGTTTTTCTACTTAAAATTTGTTTAATTCAATATTTTTCTTTGTGAAATTTACTAGCACTTGATGGATGGAAATTAATACTACATCAGTGTACAGCTACTATAAAAAGTGGCAATAAGTGGTTTGTTGCTAATAAAATGTAATATTATATTAATGTTAAATAATTATTAACATGTATTATTGGCTGTCTTTGCACAATCGTAGGCTAGAGCACTGGTATATTTGTCTTTTTAAGGCTATACTGTACAAATTGCCTTCTTATCTATGTTCTCTTCTGACTCTTAAAGTCAGTACCAGCGAATGTAATCTTCGATCATACGGGCATATCATGTATGACATTCCACGAACGAGAACTGTCTTTGGTGAAAGTGCTTTTAGAGTTTCTGCACCTTTATCTTGGTATAAATTGCAGAATCATCTAAAATTGGACTATTTACCAACAATGACACAGTTTAAAATTAGGATAAAGGACTATCTGAGTACTAAATGCACATGTGCTATTATTGAGCATTGCTGATAATTATGTTGAGATGATGTTAAATTGCCAACTGTCTTTTTTTTTGTTAAATGTTGTTGTGTTGTTTTTGTTACTGTATATGTTTTTTAATATGGAATTGTATTCTGCTGTCTTGGACGGGACTCCCTTGAAAAAGAGATTTTGAATCTCAATGGGATTATTTCCTGGTAAAATAAAGGTAAAATAAAAAAAAATAACAAATAAAAATTAATAATTTAAAAATGTACTTTAATTGAAATAATTCATATTTAATTTAATTAAATACAATGTAAATATCTCATTACGTTTTTAAATTAGAAATATATGTACCATTGTGTTAGCGATAGAATAAGAACCACACAAACCCCAAAGTACGAGTAATTAACAAACAATACTAATTATTAATAGCTTGCTTGTCTTTTCCGTGTGCCTTGCTCTCCATTAGTTCCTAGTGAACCCAAAAAAACAGACAATAGTAAAAATAAAAAAACAGCTACAACAAAATAAAGACAAATATAAAATACTGATTTGGTTTTTCTACTTAAACTCCCATTTTATTGAATGTTTAACTTGCCGTTTCATTGTAAATGTTTAAAAAAAATTCTGACTAAAACTTGTTTCGACACACATTTCTAGTATATTTTACTACAACTAAGTAGCAAAAAGTGGTTTGTTGCTACATTTTATAAAAAAAAAGTGTTTCTACCTTTAATTTTGTCATTTAAATATCATTAATTTTAATGTAAACATGTAATTGCTTTTTCAAAATAAAAATAAATTACAAAATGTTAATATTTTGTTACCTATAATTAAAACATAAATGATATTAATATAAAAAATAAATAAATAAGAACCTCACAAACTCCATGTATAAGTAATTCCCTTAGCAAATAGCACGAATCATTAATAGCTTGCTTGCTTTTATCACAGAAACAACTTTTCTATGTGCCTTGCTCTCCATTAGTCCCTTGGGAACCCAAAAAACAGCTACAACAAAATAAAGGCAAATATAAAATACTAATTTGTTTTTTCTACTTAAACTCCCATTTTATTGAATGTTTAACTTGCCGTTTCATTGTAAATGTTTCAAAAAATGTACTAAAAATTTCTGACTAAAACTTGTTTCGACACACATTTCTAGTATATTTTACTACAACTAAGTAGCAAAAAGTGGTTTGTTGCTACATTTTATACAAAAATGTGTTTCTACCTTTAATTTTGTCATTTAAATATCATTAATTTTAATGTAAACATGTAATTGCTTTTTCAAAATAAAAATAAATGACAAATTTCAATATTTTGTTACCTATAATTAAAACATAAATGATAATAATAATATTAAAACATTTAAATAAGAACCTCACTAACCCCATGTATAAGTAATTTCCTTAGCAAATAGCACGAATCATTAATAGCTTGCTTGCTTTTATCACAGAAACAACTTTTCCTTGTGCCTTGCTCTCCATTAGTCCCTTGGGAACCCAAAAACCAGACAATAGGCAAGAAACAGACGATTACCACCCCCTGTAGAAACAAAAAGCAAAGGGAGATGGAGGAGTGAGAAATGCATCCGACGGTCTCGGGCATGAAAGTGCAGCGTTAAGACCCGGCGTAAGGGCTTTTCAGCCGCGCTCCCCAGAGACGCGTGCTGTGCTGTTTGGACTTTCATTGGAAAACTGCTGGCTGCTCTTTAATGAAAACTATATTTCACACCATGGGGGATGAAAGGTGCTCTTACTTTCCTCTCTCTCGGCCTGACAGCTCCCGATTCCTTCGGCGTGTGCCAAACGTTTGATTAGACGCTGTGCGAGGCTGAGCTGGATGCATGATAACCTTACACTTAACTTCATTCATTCACCATGTTACCCGTCATTCACACCCTCGGCAATACAAAAACAAGTAATAACAGCTTTCTGTGCCGTATCACCGCTCTCGCTTTAATCAGCTAGCAATGGGCAGGAGGAGCAAAACAGAAAACACAGCGGAGACCGGTAAAGACTAGCTTCTGCTGGATTCCTACCAGACGCTGGTAAAGCGAATGTCGAGAGCTTGAAAACTGCATTGTTTGAACTGACACTATTGCAGGGAAACACTTTTACAGGTATGATGCATTTGCAGCACGTTTGAAGTGTAATGGTTTTTGCACTACTTTAGTGAGTATTGCAAAACTGAAATTTGCTTACGAATGCCAAAGTTTGTCGAGTCTAGTTAAAAGTAATACAATTACATACACACATACACGCATGCACGCATACACACATACACGCATGCACGCATACATGCATACACACATGCACGCATACACACATACACGCATGCACGCATACACACATACACGCATGCACGCATACACACATACACACATACACGCATGCACGCATACACACATGCACGCATACATGCATACACACATGCACGCATACACACATGCACGCATGCACGCATACACGCATACATGCATACACACATACACGCATGCACGCATGCACGCATACACGCATACACGCATGCACGCATACATGCATACACACATACACGCATGCACGCATACACACATACACGCATGCACGCATACACACATACACGCATGCACGCATACATGCATACACACATACACGCATGCACGCATACACACATACACGCATACACACATACACGCATGCACGCATACACGCATACACACATACACGCATGCACGCATACACGCATACATGCATACACGCATACACGCATGCACGCATACACACATACACGCATACACGCATGCACGCATACACACATACACACATGCACACATACACACATGCACGCATACACACATACACGCATGCACGCATACACACATACACGCATGCACGCATACACACATACACGCATGCACGCATACAAGCATACACACATACACGCATGCACGCATACACACATACACGCATGCACGCATACACACATACACGCATGCACGCATACACGCATACACGCATGCACGCATACACGCATACACGCATACACGCATACACGCATGCACGCATACACGCATACACGCATACACGCATGCACGCATACACACATACACGCATACACGCATACACGCATGCACGCATACATGCATACACGCATACATGCATACACACATACACACATACACACATGCACGCATACACGCATACACGCATGCATGCATACATGCAAAATAATTATATACAATAAAAATTAAAAAACAATAAAAAAAAGTCAAAAATATAAACTGAAATTAGCCAATGACTGCCAAAGTTTGTCTAGTCTCAAAATGAGGCACTAAACACATGTTTTAGGTAACGTAGTCTCAATTTCATGTGGTGTACACTGATCATTAATAACTTGCTTACGTTTATAACAGTAAAAAACTTTTCCGTGTGCCTTGCTCTCCATTAGTCCCTTGAGAACCCAAAATGGTTAAATGCTTCCCGATTTAAAGAAAAAACATCTGAAACTCTCTAAAATTAATATAAATGTAATTAAAAATAAATACACATTTATTTATATTTTAATTATACAATAACAAAATAAATATAAAACGCATGATAAATTTATATAATAAAATATGAAATGAAACCATGCCAATAAAAAGTTAAACTAAAATATTTTTATAAAACAATGAAACCATATAAATAATTATAAAAATATATAATGTAAATTTGATATACATTAATATCAATTTGTTATAATAAACAAATGCTATTCTAATGAAATTCAAAGTAAAAAATAAATAAAAAAAACAAACTACGCGATTCAAAGTGTATAAAAATACAAATTAATAAAAATCTAATAAGTATATAATTAATATAAGAAATTAAACTATACAAATAAAAAGAGGAAAGCATACAGCAATAATAAAAAAATAAAAACCATGTTAATAAGTAACAAATTAAATATAAAATCATAAAACAAATGTATAAGTTGACTGTGCTATTCGATATGGTATCATACTGAGATAATCAGGTTTTTGCTCAATCAGTCCATTTCCTAACATCAATCGCTTCCATTCTGTCTGGCAAAGCTCACTGTTACTGTAATAATTAATAAATCTAGATGTAATTTGTATGTGATTTCTAATCTCTTTGCTAAAAAGCCAATTCTGCGTTCCTGGCACAGATGGGAAACTCCCAGCGGACGCTGAGGTTAATTCACGACGGACCGAAAACTACAAAAAAAAGAATAACTCATTATCCTTAAGTAACGAGTATGGAAAATCATTTAATTAAAGTGAAAGGTTCATTGTTTCTGCTGTAATATCTGAGTCATTAAAGAGCTATGGGAATGGGATCTTGACGATTTATTAGATTAATTTTGTTTGGAAAGTGGCCAGAGAGAAAAACTTTAATAAGAATCAGGATAGTCTGCTTATTTACCTTAAAGTTAATACAAATTTAATAAAATAAATAAAACCATTAATATGAAAATAAATGTTTTTGCAGTAAACTACAAATAAAATCATGTTAATAAGTAATACATGAAATGTATAAAATGCAAATAATTAATAAAAAAATATATAACATTATTTATAGTAGAATAATAAAACAAATATACAAATTACACATAACAAATAAAATCATGAAAATAAGTAAAAATCGAATATAAATAGCACTTATCTATATTAGAAATACCAGTTCCCTTGTGAAGCAGACACATGAACGCAGCTCTGGCTGAACGTTTAGGAGTTATTTTGGGTCTCTCTCTGTGTTTCCTGCTGTTCTCTGGTGTCCCATTGCTGACAGCCAGTAAATGCATCCCATTTATCCTGCGTAGCTCGTGTTGTTAACCTTGCTAAAGTGCGAGCGCATCGTTCTGTAAGCGTGAGTTTGGAGACGTGGCCGGGCTCAGCTGACCTCATCTGTGGGCCGAATGGGAAGTGTGCGATATATTCATCTGAATCTCTCTCATATTCATCTCTACCCACCTTTACAATAGTAACAATGACTGGAGTTACACTAATCTGGCAGAAATGTTTAGATTCATGCTAAACCTATTAGACGAGTCATCAAAACAGGGCCGGCTCCAGGCATGGGCAGGGGTGGGCTAAGCCCACCCAAATGACAGTCTTACCCACCCAATCAGAATTGGATAAAGATTACGTAATTTTTGTGTATGCATAGATTAAAACTAATCTGAAGCGGACTGTATTTTGAGAAGTTTAAGCTATAGATTGAGACTGCCCAAACAATCATAAAATAGCTCCAGACAATTGCAGCATTTTTCTTTTATTAGCTGAATGCAAGGCGTGCTGAATTCACGCGGAGGCTTCAGTCTGTTGCAGAAAATCAGAGGCTGACCGCTGACAACAAGCGAAAGTGGGCAGAAATATTTGTGCTATCACGGGGAGTTTGCGAGTTATGAGGAGTTTAATGAACAAATATGTATCACAGCCTACCACTGAAATGACCTGAGCAGTTTTAATGTTCTAAAAAAAAAAAAAACATAATTCAATAAAACGCGTTAATTCCACGGACGGGGAACGAGCATAATGTAAGCGTCTACAATGCATGTAGGCTATACAGTTCAGTTGAAAGCTTAACCCTTTTGACTTGCTGTTAATGTAAGACTGTAACAGAACGTAACACTGAAATAAGAGCTTGTGCGATGAAAGGTGTTCGTCACTATAGCAACAGTCGGCTCGACCATCCAGCATCGCAATCAAAGCAATCAAGTTCCGCCGTTTTGAATTGAAAGTTGGGCTGTCATTTACGTGATTCATGTAATTCATCATTACTGTGAGGACAGTGGCATTTTTCTGTATTTCTGCATTTTCAACATATTAGGAATACAACAAAAATTGAATGGGTGCATATTTAAAAATACAAATATTATTTGCAGTTCAGATTGATTACTTTACAATCTGAAATCGTATTATTTATTTAGTTCCTTGGACCAGTGGTCTGGTCTTAATATTTTCATCAAAACAATAGTCCCCCTAATGTTCTAGATATAATTATGGCCTAGTTTGGAAGGCTATAAATAAAAAAGTTAGGTGAAGAAATCACCAGTGTAGAAACAATGATCCAGAGAAAGAGAAAAAATAGGGGTTTTATTATTATTATTCAATAAAAGTGTATTTTGTTGTGAAAGTGCAATATCTACAGTATAAATATCTATACCCCCCCCCCCCCCCCCCCCCAAATGCCCACCCAGGATATCGTCCAGCCCACCCTTCTATAGTTTTCAAGAACCGGCCCTGCATCAAAAATCATAATTTTAGAGTCAAACCATAGTAAACTGATCTAAAATGGCCTTCTGTGCAAATGTACCATAGTATTGTTTAGCTGGAGTAAAACTCTAGTAACCATAGGTGAAACTGATTTGATTTAATGACTTTTCTTATAGAATAGAGTGGTGGAACTATGATGTCACTTTGTAGGCGAAAACCCGGAAGCGAGTTTTAGCATTTAGCTTCCATCGTCCCAGAGTCAATGGGTTTTTTGAATGGGATTTTGGTTAAATCCCTTAAATAAGGTCCGTGGTTCACACAAGCTCAAGATACTTTTACGTTTTCTTCTACGACATAAAACACACCAGTTACACCACACTCGTGATTTTTTTTAAGCGGTTACGTTTCTTAAAAAAATGCGGTTGCTAACAAGTTGCTAAATGGGACTACAGGCGCTGACGGACACATTCAACGTCATCACGCCAAACAGTTTATCAATTTACAGTATTTTACAGTTGTAGTATAATTTGTAATACAGTTACTTTTAGAATAACCAATGAATAGCTTCCCGCATTTTATATTGTTCAACAATGTTTTTTTTTGCTTTGAACCGAAATGCGACAAGGCTTCGGATGGAAGATGCTCTTTTTATCACTAATGCTACTTATGCAGAGACTCTAGGTTCGTACCATAAGGTAAACTCATATTACGATTATTACATGTACAGTAAACACCACATTTACCGGCTTTACGTGGTGAAAGTGAAACTTTAATTAACACATGAAGCTGTTAGAAAGCATATAGATTGAGGATTTCCTAGAAGCAAGGATAAAATAACCTATAGTGTATCCACACTAACAAAATGAGCTGAAATGTGGTGCTTAGTTCACTAAAATAAGTTTAATCTCACCATATCCAAAAACTTGCTCACTGTGCTGTTATTTAAAAGATTGAATATGCGGCGATACATATTTAATCATATTAAATCAAATAATTATTGACATTTAATGCAGCTTATTTCGAAATGTACAGCAACACATGCACATATGTCCTTCTGTTATGATTATTTCATTTATTCACTCTACTATTTATAACTAATGTCTTATTTCAGTTTTAGTTTGGCTCTATAGTTTTCTATTTACTCCAGTTTATATGAAACGGTTCATGTAGCGTGGATTAAAATTAATATACAGTGTAAATCCTTTTCACTGAATGTAATAAGTTTGAGAAAGTTGTATGGAGCGCTGCAGTGCTGGTGACGTTAAAGGCGAGCGACCGTGGTTCAGCAGTTCGTTTATAGCCTAAGTTTAGCTTTTCAACTCTGGCGGTTTTATCCTAACAGGCAATCCGCATACAGAGTGACATCATAGTTCCCCCACTCTATTAGAATGAATTTAAAAATTCCCGCCAAAATACTACAGTTACAGTTACTGGAGCATAACCATTGAAACCAAAATAAAATTTACCAGTTTTTGCTTTGTGACTACACTGTATAGTACTGTAGTAACACTATAGTAAAATGTATTTGTTACCATGCATAAACAATATTAAATGTCAATAGAATTTAATCTAACCTTTATGTCTTCAAATATTACAGGTAAACTATTGTTAAGCTTCCAAAACTTGCCGTAAACTTTCATAAAATACAATTTAACTGGTTTTACTATGGTTTTGTTCCAAATACCACAGTTAAACAGTGGTTACTGTGCAAGAAACATGGTATATTTTCATAGATGGAGATTTTACCCGTGTTTACTATGGTTTGACCCCAAATACTACAGTTAAACAGTGGTTACTGTGCAAGAAACATGGTACGTTTTCATAGATGGTGATTTTACCCGTGTTTACTATGGTTTGACCCCAAATACTACAGTTAAACAGTGGTTACTGTGCAAGAAACATGGTATATTTTCATAGATGGAGATTTTACCCGTGTTTACTATGGTTTGACCCCAAATACTACAGTTAAACAGTGGTTACTGTGCAAGAAACATGGTACGTTTTCATAGATGGTGATTTTACCCGTGTTTACTATGGTTTGACCCCAAATACTACAGTTAAACAGTGGTTGCTGTGCAAGAAACATGGTACATTTTCATAGATGGTGATTTTACCCGTGTTTACTATGGTTTGACCCCAAATACTACAGTTAAACAGTGGTTACTGTGCAAGAAACATGGTACGTTTTCATAGATGGTGATTTTACCCATGTTTACTATGGTTTGACCCCAAATACTACAGTTAAACAGTGGTTACTGTGCAAGAAACATGGTACGTTTTCATAGATGGTGATTTTACCCATGTTTACTATGGTTTGACCCCAAATACTACAGTTAAACAGTGGTTACTGTGCAAGAGACATGGTACGTTTTCATAGATGGTGATTTTACCCGTGTTTACTATGGTTTGACAGGCAGACTGTTAAACAGTGGTTACTGTGCAAAAAACGGAAAATTAGATGGTGATTTTACCTTTGTTTACTATGTTTACCACAAATACCACAGTTAAACAGTGTTTACCATGCAAGAACCATGGTAAAATCCTTAAAATATTACAGCCACTATGCCAAATGTTCAAAATACATTGATGCTGATACAATCGTGCTGATCAACAGGTGTGTTGCTACAAAAATAACAAATACAATGTATTCCGGCATCTAAAAACGTATCTTGTCATGCCTTGAAAACCTTTACAGACAGTGGAAGAGAGTTTGAGATGAGGCTTTCACTCATTTCCAGACCGCAGACGACAGCGGCTGGGCTTCTCAGCATGTCTTAACACGCCAGGAAAGTGTGTTTGAATCTGAACTCATATACAGTCTTTCCTCTGACGAACACGTGCGAGTAACACCCATCTGAACACATCAACACCAGGAGGGCTTCTTGAGGAGATGGGTTTCTATGGCAACTGTTTGAGTATCTCTTGCAAGATGGTCGAGAGACACAAACTCAATGCGAGAGAGAGAGGGTCAGATAAGAGCAGTTTGAAAATAGCATACTTTGTGCCTTTTATAAGAGCCATGGAGAAACCGAAGCAGCCGAGCTCTTGTAACAAACGCAAGAAATGCCCAATCTCAAGATGCTTTAAATGGGAACAGTGTTTAATTACGGTGAGCATGATCCTTAATTTAAAAGAGGCAAACCGCTTTATAAAGACTTGAGATCAAAAAGCAGAACATTTCTGAAAATCTGTGTGCTGCTGAATGTTACATTTTATGTTTGGTTATATTTAATACCACAAAATGTATTTGGTCTGGAACGCCTCTGAAAATAAAAGTAAAGCTTTTATTACAAAGTCAATTCTAAATGTTTCACACAAGATAAAAAACTGCTGTTTTTATTAAAAAACACCCCAAAAACTCAAATCAATCGTAGGAATCAATTAGTGGAAACCGTTACAACTTACATGTCTGAATTAATACAATCAAGCTAGAAAATAATCGCCAAATAAGTCTAAATGACATGTCTTTTTAAAGAAACTTGATTTGCAATTAAAAAGTGCATTACAATTAAGATGTTCACTAATTTGCTTGAATTTATATTCCCAGATATAATGAAAAAAAAAACATTTATCATTAATGTGATATATCATCCAGTCCTAATAACCACAAGAAAGAAATATTTAAATTATCGCTGTTAAACGATTAATCGCAATTAATCGCATTCAAAATAAGTTTTTCTTTACATAATATATGTGTGTGTGTGTGTGTACTGTGTATATTTATTATGTATATATAAATACACACACATGCATGTTTATATTTAAGAAATATATGTTATGTTTACATATTACATATAAAGTATATAAATCTAAAATCTTTTTTTGGATTAATCACGATTAATCGCTTGATGGCACTAATTTACATTTAATATCTAATCGCTTACATTTAATAACTAGCATCTCAGTTATTTCAACCGAATTAACAGATTTTTCTCCTGAGAGTTTCAAATCTCAATAATTATCAAATTGTGCGCACTTTTACCAAGTTTGCAAGTCAAAGATCTCAATACGAACTCAAACACTCATCAAATTTACTCGAGATGAAACAATCTGAGCTGATTGTCAAACACTGTCGCATTTGTTTATTTCTAGAAAATAAGCACAAAAGAAAACAAAAGCATCCGAATTCGCTGAAGAATGCATAAAGTCATTGTGTGGAGTTTGTGTGTTTGTGTTATTATCAGAAATAAATGAATCTGCTCTTACAGGCAGGAATCGGCCTGTCCCAACATGCTGTTTGTTTAATGGCTTCCTTTGCTGTGCTAATCAAACGTACGCCTGCTGGATTTGCAGAAACCACTGCATCTTATATCCAGAGCTTAAGCGGAAAGACTCACACAATCTGCTGGTGTAGCGACAAGGACGGTTGAGGGCTTCGCCTGAGTGGAAATTCAGCATGTTCAGCAAATATGAGCTGGTGTTCGTGCTCTGGATGCATGAGGGGCGAACGTTGCCCTTTTGAACTGCTTTCAAATCAGTTTACCCTAGCTAAACGGCTCCAAAAAGCACAATAAAGATGCACTTTTCATTAGATAGGAGAACAACTGCTTGTCTTGCTAAAGAAAATATGACCCACTTTATGAAAAGCAAACTTGTCAAAACTTTCTACTTTTAAGATAGGGACTCAAACTTAAGTTTGCTCGACATACTGTAGGCCTGAAATAAAAACCAAGCTAAAACTTCACAATACTTGCATATGTTGAAATTAGTTGGTAAACAAAAGCTATAACAATGAACAGCACTTTTGCAGCATTTATAAAAATGATAAAACAATGGTTTAAATTAGTTAATTCTTTATGAAATAACATTGAAAATTATGAAAATTGTAAATTATTGTTAATTTTCAGTTCCCAAAATTAAATACGTTCGTATTGGATTAAATTATGTTTTGTGTTCAAAGAGAACAAACTACACAAAATTATGCAATTTATGTAATTTCATATGGCGCCTGGTTGTAAAATAGAGTGCAATATTCTACTTGGGATCTGTATAAAATTTGTGGATTCTGGTCGTGTGATAAATATATCAAATAAGACGTTCAGATGTCTAAAGATAGACATTTTAAAGGGAGATGGAACAATTGGGGGCTCGTCCGGGATAATGTTATAGATAATCTGACCACCAGAACAGTTTTAAATTAGTCACCATGCTAGAAGCAAAGTCAATTATACAATGTCGTAGTTCTCATATCTAACGATAACTGTTTGCTTTATATACTGTGTGCTAGGTCAGCTGTAGTTTAAGTTTATCTACCAATGTACTGGCTTCAGGTAAGCATTAAAGGCTTATGTATCTCGGATGGCTCATCAACCATGAAAAGTGCTGAAAACGTGGGCTGAAAATGTCGCTCTGGTCTCGTAGCGATCCATCACCACGACCCCATCTCTGGATCTTCATAAGCACTGACATTCCCAGTACAAGAGAGGAGAGCGGATCCTCCCACCTGCGATACAATGATGGATGGAAACACCGCCATATCAGAGAGAATGAGAGCGGGTGTGTTTCTATTTACACATTTCTAGTCACGCTTTCCAAAGACTTGAGGTAAGCTAATTCTCCATTCGCAACCCTTCAGTCAAAGCATGAAACGTGTGTAATTGAGGAGGACTCAAGTTTTCCCACATTTTAAGGGCAGCGGTGTCTTGCAACATGCAAACGCAACAGATGTTCTCACACTTCTGTGAGCGCTAGCAGGATGTTTCATAGGAGACGCAGCTGAGAGCGCTAATTAGCCAAGCCGTCCAGGCCGGATACAGTAATAACGAGAAATGTGTGAATACAGATGTAAACTGGAAAACATCAGCTAGCTGTTTGGAAAAAGCTGAGGGAGAAGCTACGGTTAGCTATAAGCTTCAACCGACCGACCAACAGACAGACAGACAGATAGACCTATACTCAGAAATACAGACATCTAGACAGACAGATAGACCTATACTCAGAAAGACAGACATCTAGACAGACAGACAGACAGACAGATAGACCTATACTCAGAAAGACAGACATCTAGACAGACAGACCTATACTCAGAAAGACAGACATCTAGACAGGCAGGCAGACAGACAGACAGACAGACAGACAGACAGACAGACAGACAGACAGACAGACAGACAGACAGACAGACAGACAGACAGACAGATATAAATATAGATAGACATACTTTAACAGAATGACAGACATATTGATAGAGACAGACAGACAGATTGACCTATACTCAGAAAGACAGACATCTAGACAGACAGACAGGCAGACCTATACTCAGAAAGACAGACATCTAGACAGACAGACAGACAGATAGACCTATACTCAGAAAGACAGACATCTAGACAGACAGACCTATACTCAGAAAGACAGACATCTAGACAGGCAGACAGACAGACAGATATAAATATAGATAGACATACTTTAACAGAATGACAGACATATTGATAGAGACAAACAAACAGACAGACAGAGCTATACACAGACAGAAAGATAGATAGATATAGATAGCATCTAGATAGATAGACAGACGGATTATGTCTAGACAGAGGCGAACATATAATCAGACAGACAGATGGATAAAATGATGTCAAGACAGACAGACAGACAGACATCTAGAAAGACAGAGAGATGTCTAGAAAGATGACTAGATAAAACAATGACAAAGGAGACCGACCGACCGACAGACAGACAGAGGTGGCCAGACAGAGACAGATGTTTAGAAAGATAGACAGATTATCTATTGCTAGATAAACAATCTGACAGACAGAGACAAATGTATAATCAGACAGACAAATAGATTTAAACACACTAATGCAACTACTTTCCTCATTTTTCTTATTTTCCTCCCTCACACACACTTCACTCAGGAGGAGGAGCTCCTACACACACACACACACACACACACACACACACACACACTTGCAAAAGCCAGTGCTGCTCCCCAGCAGCCACACACACACACAGGTTTACAGCCCCCGTCGCCATGACCGATGATGATGTGAACAATATTTCAGGTCTGTGAGTAGCCGGGCCGAGCACAGATGATGGCGGATGCTAATGCAGACTGAGAATGTGCCGAATGAAGCTGGATCAGGACTGACCCCTACAGGTCAAGAGGGAATTACACCATTCAACATACTCCAGCACTGACTTATAAGACAGGGAAACAAGCCACGCTTGGACTAGCTGGTTAGCCGTGGGGCTAGAAATTCAACAACACATCAACAGAACAGCAAATAATAGTGGCTTTCAGTGTGATTTTATAATACAAAAGACAAGGAAGCATATTGGGTTAAGTGGCTAGTGCAAGGTCTGATTTGAAGGACTGATGCTAGGTTTTACAGCAATGGATTCCTAGTTCTCCAAACAAAGAGAGATATTTTGTCTTTTCACACCTATATGACTTACTTTTTTCCATAGAATACAAAATATCTAAACATTATTTTACTGGAGAGAGACAAAACTACTTAAAGGGACAGTTCACCAAAAATAATTGTATCATCATTTACTCAGATTCATGTTCGAGGGGGGGGGGGGGGGGGGCACTTATTTTTGAGGGGGCACAGGAGGTGGGGGGGGGGGCGGGTGGTTGTCACACCACTGGGCTAATGTTTTACTTAATTTTTCCTTTTTTTTAGGCTATTAGAAATAATAATAATAATACCAATAATTAAACCGTAAGTAAATGCATTTTGCACCTTTATATATCATGTTAGTTAATCTATAAGGGGCGATGGGCAAATTAGCCTAATGTTCTATTAAGGTCAATCCATGGAAGTTTCCATTTTTCTCTCCCAAGCTTTTACAGAAATATATCAGAAATAACTTTTCTATATCAGAAAGCTATCAAATCATGTAAATAACATTTCATATGCAGCTTTTAGATGAACTCACTGGTATGACCTGCTTTATTAGGGAATTGTAAGAAAAACTAGAATACGTTCAAATGAATTAAAATACTTAATTTAGTGAGTATACCATGATTGACAACATGTGGTTTGATACCTTGCAAAACTGTGCAGTAAAATGCATTTTTTTATGAAATTTTTCAAGGGTGTTAAACCTTCACTGGTGTCACCTGACATTCCTTATATGGATAAATAAATGCACAAAAAAACATTTAAAAAAACTGTTATGTATATTCATAAAATCAAAAGGTAATCTAATGTGGTCTAATTTTAAATGTTAGAAAAATAAAGAAATTTTAAGACATTGCCATACCAAACAAGTACATTTCTGTAGAATGGCAGTATGGCACATTAACTACACATAAAATACGTCTTTTTACTTAAGTAGCACAAATGGGTGTCATGCCTTAAAATATTCGTATATAACTGACTTTGTATTTAACATGAATTTAATAAAAAAAACATAAGTTACTAATTATATCACTTTCACTGTACAGAAACACAGCAAAGGACATTTACATTACATTATCAAAGAACATTATAATTTCATTATCAAGACTTCAGTCTCAAAATCTCCCGTTATAATTCCTGTTTGACTGTGAAATGGATCTCTTACTTACATCGCACACACTTTTGCATTTTGTTGTTTCTGATGAGAGTCAGAGCGCTCGCCCTGAACTCATCTGAACGCCTCTGATTGGTCGTTGCATTCATAAGCTCCACAGGATCGTCTGTGATTGGTTATGATTACAGATATGAACGCAGATATGAATTTAGCAGCTGATGATATGACGCACTGAACGTTCTAATCATGAACCAAACAACGTGATTTTATCAAATATAAAAAATATTATTCGGCTATTTTTTGTCTTTTGTAAGCTGCTTTTAAAATCCACTTGGCTCAGAAATCTGAGGGGGCACGTGCCTCACTTTGAATGGGCCTGACGCCTCTGTCCACACCTGTATGAGTTTCTTTTTTCTGCTGACATTTTGGATAATTTTGGTAACCAAACAGTTGCTGGTAGCCATTGACTTTGGTAGTATTTAAAAAAAAAACAATACAATTCCCATACAATGGAAGTCAATGGCTAATGTAAATGTAAACAAACCAAACAAATTGACAAAAAAATAAGACAAAAAAAAATAAGACAAAAAACACACAAAAATGCTCCAAAAAGTATTCAATAACAATGTTATACATTATTTTATAAGTCTTCCATACTTACAGTCTTATCCAAGTTTAAGTTATTTACTGAAAATTCTCCTCCCAGCTCAACAAATTCAATCTTGACACTTGAATTTAAATTTTACATTAATATTTTTGTCTGATCTTTACACAAATCTATTGTGTTGCTTCAAAGAAAATTGGAATATAACTTGAGTCAAATAAACTACTTTTATGAAACTTACTGTGCTTTTTGGAAGCTATAATTTATAAACCATTGCATTTTCATAATATTGATTTAAATGACATGAAGGTGAGTAAATAATGATAAAATATTCCACCATTTTAGAACGCAAACAGCACAAAATACTAATAGACCAAACAGTTTTGCTAAAAAACACACACTTGCAACTGTAATGCTGCATGTTTAGAGTGGAAATGCATGTATGATTAAATCAGAGCATATAAAACCACAGCACACTTACACAGACTTTAACAACTAATTGATTAAAAAATGAATTAGCAGTCCACAGATATGCAAATCAAGCTTCTGGAGAGGTCTAATTCTGCATACGCGCACTAGCGTGCTGTGCAGCTTTAGCAGGACACGCGGACACTTAAGGGTGACGAGACTCTCGGAGAATCTCAAAGCTGCAAACGCACAGATGTGGAGTAAGATTACTCTGACACAGGCTGTGCTTAATAACACGGTATAACTGAAGCATTATCTGAGAAATGTGACGTTCTGGAGAGGCTAATTCAAGATATGAACCCGTAGCAAGAAAATAATAACTCAAACTTGGCTGATATTTGAAACACTTTTTAATGTAACAGACTGAAATAAACTTTAAGTTGAATTACTACAATTACGAAAACAGAAATAAAAATGTTTAACAGAAAAATTTAAAAGAAAATAATAAAAATGACAAAAGCACATAAAATTTATAAAACTTTAACTGAAATCAAAAATTAAAAATTCTACAAAAATAATTACATGAATAAAAATGACAAAAGGTACTAAAAGTGAACAAAAATATTACATAAATTATCTAATTCAAAATATTCATACTATTAAATGATATACTACAGTAACAGTGATATTACTACAGATGTGTGATATTAACTCAAAAATTATTGAAAAAGTTATAATAAAAGAAACAAAATATTACATTAAAAACTTAAACTTAGAATACTAGAAATGTTGCCTTGGACACTAATTGAAAGTACTACAATTACTAAAACTGAAATAAAACACTAAATAGAAATATTTAAAATCCGCAAGAAATCAAAATGAACTTTATCATCTTGATGTGAACAAATAATTTGTGCAAGTTAATCCGCTGAAAAAAAAAATGTTTGTTTTGGTAATCTTTAATCAAAATAAAAACAGACTTACTAAAACAAACTAAAAGTAAAAATGTATTTACTTTTGAAAAAAAAAATGTTAATTCAAAGAGATAACACATAAATATTACATGAAAAACATGCTTTATCTTTCTTAGTTAGTTACCAAGTCAACATTTTGAGTAGGCCCATTTTAATAAATCACAAACTACACCTAAAATAAACAATACAGAAATAATAAAAAAAATATAACAAAATTAATAAAATTAAATAAAACTAAAAATATAAAATCAAAAGCTCAATCAAGACATGAATATCCAAATAATGGATATTTATCTGTATTTGAACGTCAGTGTTTAATGTTAACTGTATGCACCAAGGGTCTGAGAGTAACGCAATTTCAATTCTCTGTATGCATGTACTGTACATGTGGATGAATTGACAATAAAGCTAGACTTGACTTGAATACATACTAAATTCGTAAATAACAATGAAAAACTTATGCATTTGTAACTGGTTAAAGCACTCCATGTCCCTCTGAGCTGCATTAAACAGTGTGTGAATACATCTAAACACCTTCAGATGCAACTTCTGCAAAGATTCATGTTAATAATACGGTTTCATTTGTTTGGGAACAGCCTAAATGTGTATTATATTAATTGACTGGTTAAAAGTTACAATTTGACTCAAAAGATGTACACTTTTAGAAACAAAATTGCTTTATTAAAAGGTAAAAATCAATTTAAACAAATGAAAAGATTGATTAATCACTGATGTGAACTGAGCACACAGAATATGAAGAATATCATAAACTGCAGCTGTGCACGGTATTCAGATATCAGCACAATAACACACTCGGCAAAATATCGTCTAATTATCGTTATCGAAAAATCCACAAAAATATCGAGATATCATTTATTTTCAATATCGCACACCCCTAGTGTAAAGTCAACATTTTGAGTAGGCCCATTTTAATAATCACAAACTACACCTAAAATAAACAATACAGAATTTTTTTTTTTATAATAATAACAAAATTAATACAATTAAATAAAAACTAAAAATATAAAATATAAAATCAAAAGCTCATTCAAAACATGAATACATACTAAATTAGTAAATAACAGTGATTAACTGTACAGGTCTAACGCTGGCAACCACCGATGCAAAACTTTCGAAACTTCAACCGAAAGATTAAATTCACATTTTATAAGTTCTCCAAGTACTCTTGTCCTTTGCTAAAGTTGCATAAAGTCCAGTTTTTCCAAATGCATTTCTAAAGCCAGGTGCTAAAAGCGGAGCTGAGAGTGCATGAATGTCGAACAGACGTGTCAGAGTGAACCAATCAAAGATCAGGAACCGGCTTTCGGGCTCGCTCTATACATTCTGTCAGACCTGACCGGCCAGCGGGCGTTTGACATTTCTTTTTCAGGCATTTCTGCTTCATTGAGGGGAAAGAAAACACTCCAGTTTTCCTTTTTACAAACACGAATTTGAGAAATCCCTAATGGAAGGTCGTGAAAGGCGAGCTTTGTGAAAGTGCGGCTCAGAAACGGCGTTGGAGGGCGTGAAACTGCAATCTCACACTGCGCTCGTGTTGCTGTCACAATGGACAAGATTATTCCAGTCAAATAACACGCCGACTTTAGATTAAACACGCCAGAACTTTGACAGTCGTGATGATGCCGAATGCTGAGATAGAAACTATAGTGTGTATGTTCGTTACAATCCCTCACAAAAGCACTGAGCAATTCATCACATTTACTCAACAACATCATTTACAAACTTCAGAAGTGCTTAAAGGGATAGTTCACCCCAAAAAATTTATTAGCCCACAATTTACTCCCCCTCAAAATAGGGGTATATGACTTTCTTCCTTCAGATAAACACAGAGTTATAATAAAAATGTCCTGGCTCTGCCAAGCGTTATAATGGCTGTTGAGATTTTCAAGCCCAAAAAAGTGCATCCATCCATCATAAAAAGTGCCTGCAGGGGTGTAAAGTAGGGGTGTGCGATATATATCGTCTGCGATATCATCATAATTGTTGTTTTAACGATGTGCAATTTGACAATAATCGAGTATTTTGCAAAAACCAAACAAAACGCCTACATAGTGCACGCATACGTGTGTGGTGATGAAGGGGTTAAACCGTGCACGCGTGCGTTTAGAGCGTGTTCTTTCACTGCATGATTCAGTCGATTAAAATGCATTAAGAGTGATCGCAAAATTCAAGATATAGGGGCAGAAAATGTATATATTTACGTTTCATACAGTTAAAATCACACGAATGGTGCCGTATTTTCTTCAAAAATAAGCATGCTTACAAATTTGATATTGATTTTATACAACAGTTCAATAAACAATAAGTTAATATTAAGAGACTTGCGTTTTAGACACCATATTGTCTGTTTTTGCTGCGTTACAGTGCTGTTTTGAGTCTCAGTGATTCGTTCCTGAATGATTCAATCGTTTAAATGATTCGGTTCAGTCGCAGTGACTCACTTGCTAAATGATTCAATCGTTTAAATGATTAGGTTCAGTCGCAGTGACTCACTTGCTAAATGATTAAATCGTTTAAATGATTCGATTCAGTCGCAGTGACTCACTTGCTAAATGATTCAATCGTTTAAATGATTCAGTTCAGTCGCAGTGACTCACTTCCTAAATGATTCAATCGTCTAAATGATTCAGTTCAGTCGCAGTGACTCACTTGCTAAATGATTCAATCGTTTAAATGATTAGGTTCAGTCGCAGTGACTCACTTGCTAAATGATTCAATCGTTTAAATGATTCGGTTTAGTCGCAGTGACTCACTTGTTAAATGATTCAATCGTTTAAATGATTCAGTTCAGTTGCAGTGACTCACTTGCTAAATGATTCAATCGTTTAAATGATTCGGTTCAGTTGCAGTGACTCACTTGTTAAATGATTCAATCGTTTAAATGATTCAATTCAGTCGCAGTGACTCACTTGCTAAATGATTCAATCGTTTAAATGATTCAGTTCAGTCGCAGTGACTCACTTGCTAAATGATTCAATCGTTTAAATGATTCGGTTCAGTCGCAACGACTCACTTATTAACCATGACGTGCTGCCACCTGCTGGCGGTTTAATTTCACATTTAAAGTCTATTTTCATTTTAAAATAATTTTAAATATCAGTTTCAATGTTTAAAACGTCAAATAATGCATTTGTAACTGGTTAAATCACTCTGAGCTGCATTAAATAGTGTAAATACATCTAAACACTTCTGCAACGATTAATTTTCATGATACTGGTTTCATTTGTTTAGGAGCAGTCTAAATGTGTATTATATTAATTGACTGGTTAAAAGTTACAATTTGACTCAAAATATGTACACTTTTAGAAATAAAAATGCTTTATTAAAAGGTAAAAATCTAATTTAAACTTAAATGAAAAGATGAATTAATCACTGATGTGAACCGAGCACACAGAATATGAAGAATATCACAAACTGAAGCTGTGCACGGTATTCAGATATCAGCACAATAACACACTCGGCAAAATATCATCTAATTATCGTTATTGAAAAAATCCCCCAAAATATCGAGATATAATTTATTTTCAATATCGCACACCTCTAGTGTAAATGCCTTTTAAAGTGAAGCGATATGTTTGTGCATGATAAATATCCATATTTAAAACTTTATAAACGTAAGTCTAGCTTCCGCTATCTATCATGCGCTCGTTCACGAGGGAGTGGCGTTCCAGCGGATGACGTGTAGGACGCATGCGTAGCGTAAGCTCTGGGGAAAACCGACGAATGCAGAAGCGCGGCAGAGAGAGCAAAACTAAACACCAGTCACGGATTACAAGTACGAAACGAGGATTTGTGAAGAAAAACGTTGGAGGATTTTGATATAAGACTTGTTGCTTGGTTTCTCGCGAGACTAGCATAACCAGTGGTATTAATTTAAATCAAGATTATCGGTTTAGTAGTCAACATGGTTTATTTTATTAAAAAACACACTTTACTACACAGCCTTGTCAACAACAGCAGTATGAGGAGACATCAACATTCAATAATTTACAATAATAAAATAATCATCATTTTAAATGATTTTTATCATTTATTAATTATTCTTAAATACATAAGATGATAGTATTATTAAACAAAAAAAGTGAATACATTATTTAGATTAGTTTTTTATTATTATTAAATTTTGTTTTGTATTATTTAAAATACATAAATAATAAAACATTAGCTTTATTCTACAAATCTGCCCTTTCCCAGTCAGTCAGTCCACGCTCATCTACATGAATTGAGCACACTGTGGAGTCGTGACCTTGCGTAACGGTTACCGAGGGTGTGGATAAACGTGCCAGCGCTCAGAAACCGTCTCCGGTGAGATCTGACACGAGGACCGTTTAGTAACAAACCCCATCCCGTCACAGTCGCACTAAACACTTCACATGTGGAGAACACCACACAAGAGGCGATTATTACCCTCCTGTAACTCTAATAACAGCTCCTGCTCGTCCTTTACAGAGGTTACCGCCGGACGTGTTACGATAATCCAGGCAGTGACTTATAGAGCATAAAGCAGGCCGCTCCGTTATGAATGAATAATGCAGAGCTCAAACAGCACGATGCATCTTGGGCCCGCAAATCCAGTTTGCACTGACACACCTGCCGGAAAATCATGCAGATCACATTAATATTACTATTCGCATGTATTTATCTTTGCACAAGAAGGTTTTCCTCCCAATCAACTTACAATGCAAACATATAATGTCTGTCATGAACATGTCTAGGTCATATTTCATGAAAATTACAAACAAATGCTTAAAATACATGGGTCATACACTGAAAAAAGTTATTATTTAAATGCAAATATAATAACAACAATCATAATAATAATAATGGTGAAGAAGAAGAAGAAGAAGAAGAAGAATATCTCTATGATGATTTTCTATGATGATATTAACTTTTCTGACTTTAATACAATTTTTGTATTATTCGTAATTATGAATAAAGGCAGTAAAACAAATACTACCATGCTGTTATAATACCTTTAAACTTTTTGACATTTTACAGAAATGACAAATTGAGTGACGATATGCCTGACTGTCATGAAAGTAATGTCAAACTGCAATAAATAAATTAATAACAATTACAAGGAACCACAACTAAAAATGTATTTTGAAAAAGAAAAGCAGATTAGTATTATCTTTTACTAATTTGGTACTGTAATATTGTAATTTTACATTTGGTACTGTAATATTGTAATTTTACATTTGGTACTGTAATATTGTAAAATGCAATTTGTGTTTTATTTACAGCTTTGAAAAAAAATGTACAGTGTAATTCACCCCCAAAATAAAATGTAAAATATAAAATATATATATTAGGACCATGCATAATTTGCATTATTACATTTTTTTGAGCATTAAGCACTTTCATCCCCTTACTTTTCAAAGGAAAATATAATAATAATGCTTTGAGAGACTTATTACTTGTATTTAAAAAGAGAAATTAGAAATTGGGTGACAATACACTTAATTGTCATGAAAAATAATGTCAAAATGCAAATAATTTTTATTTTTTGATTTAAGCAAAATATAAATTATACATATTTTTTTAGATTTATTTAATGTATGACCCAAAATGTACTTCAGTACAAAAGAGTATTTCTGAAGGAACACTAGTATTTTGCATCTTTCTGCAATGTTTCAAACACGTCTGGATGAACTATAGCTCCCAAAATCTCCTAAAACCGGCCTAATGTGGTTTACAGACCTTGGCTGGCCACCATTCTGGTTCCGGCTAGTCTGGTTTAAGCCAAACTAGTCATGGATTTGAACAGGGAGCAGGCGAGCGCTAGTATATCCATCCATAAGAGGAAAGTTTAAATAGTTTCTCCGTCTGATGCTGCAGAACAGCGGCAGGTGACGAGGAGAAATCAATGGCCGCCGCTCACAAACACACCATTCATTTCCAGCCTGCCGTGTTTCTGTCAGGACGCGAGCGAGACGTTTCTGACGAGACACTTTTGGCCTTCTGATCGCTCTCCGTGTGTTCTGCTGACTGCTCGCTTCAGGAGATGGAGAAATACTCACTCTGTCTTTCCTTTGATGCTCTATTATCAGTTTTAGCTCGTTCTGGAAACAATCTGTGTCGTTTGCCAAAAAAAACCCAGACAGAAGGAAACCCAATGATCTGGTTTAACAGGCTTTTAAGCATTTACTAAATAAATTAGACAAGAGTTAAACTGCATGAGGTTCAAATTCAGAGGACACTTTTTAAATTTGATTTATTCACACTTTGAAAAATAAAAAAATAGGCATAGCTTTAAATGTAATACATCTCACACATCAAAACAATTAAATAAATACATGTACAGTTATTATCTGGTCGTTAAGTTTAACTATATTATTTAACCTAACAATGAAAAACACCTTATTAATCTTACTATAAAGCTTAAAATCTAATCAAGGATTTGTTGAACTAGGGTTGATTAACTCAAGCTATGTTGAACGAGTTAATTTAGAACACAGATTAATTAATTAATCAGGGATTCAAATCCTAACCTGTGATTAAACCGGTTCATTTTGTCTATCATGATGGATTCAGCATTGGATTGATGGATTTTAATCAAAGTTTAAAGTAACAAAATTAAAGCTAATGGTCTGGTTTCACAGACAGGGCTTAGATTAAGCCAGGATTAGGCCAGAGTTTAATTAGGACATTTAAGTCATTTTATAAACGTGCCTTAGAAAAACACTACTGCTGTGCATTTTGAGACAAAATAAAGGCACTAATATATTTTAAGATCAGTCAGTGCAAGTTTCTTTCAGTTGAAAGAGCTCAGACTCACATTTTAATCTGGGATTAGGCTTAAGTCTGTGAAACCGGGCGTTAGTATCTTAAATTTAAATTAACTAAAATGTCTAAATGTAAGTCTGATCGCTTAAGTAAAGATTAAAGTTTGATGCAACAGAATTGCTACTGCTCAATTTCATTTAAACTTTCACTAAAACGTTTTTAAGATCAAAAGTTGGATTTGTTAAGATCAAGGATATTGTACTTTCACAATTAAAACTGTACAAAAATATTTATAAATAGAATATTTCTTTATTTTAGCAAGTTTTCAAGGCAACATTTCAAATTTTACTATAGTAACTTGATGTACTAAAAACTATATAGACAGATATAAAAAAAACTACTAAATATTACAAATAAATAACTCAATTTCCAAAACGTGTGGAAAATGTGGCATAAATGTGTCCCTGGACCACAAAACCAAGGCTACATTTATACATCATCTGAAAGCTGAATAAATAAGCTTTCCATTGATGTATGGTTTATTAGGATCTGACAATATTTAAAATCTGAAAGTGCAAAAAAATCTCCAAATTAAGTTATTAGCCATGCATATTACTAATCAAAAAATTATGTTTTGGTACATTTACATTAGGAAATTTACAAAATATCTTCATGGAACATAATTTTTACTTAACATCTTAGGCATAAAATAAAAATCTATCATTCTGACCCATACAGTGTATTGTTGGCTATTGCCACAAATATACCCCAGGGACTTAAGACTGCTTTTCCAGGGTCACAAATTAGAACTAATTCAAAATATTAATAAGAAATAAAATAGTACCTCAGTTTCCAGAGAAATTAACATGCATGAACTGATAAAAATAAGTTTATTTGGATAAAAGTGTCTGACAAACACATGAATGTAAACAAACACCTTACGAGGCTGGTTGAGAAACACATAAACTACATGTAAACAAGGTTTTATATTTAGTCTGTGCATCAAATTGACCCGCAAACAGCATTTTCACTATTTAATAGTTCCAGTGATGTCAGTGGATGACAGTGAGAAGTGACGTTTGACAGGGATCAAGCGTGACCGAGGTTCATCAGACAGCCGAAGGGAGCCGGAGCGTGAAGCTTTAAACGGCACAGGAGAACATACACGAACCGGATGTGCATGTGTGATACGATCATCTCGAGAGACATGGCTCAATGTTTTCACCTCAAACACAAGTCAAAGTAGATGTAAGCTAGCATACGGCAAAGCACGTGCTGCCCAAATACTTCAATAAACTTTTCAAGTGCTTCATTATTGTCAAATGTAGTAGGTCTAAATTGATTAGCGAGTTCAGCACTAAACTCTTGCTATCATCCTAGAATCAAAAGTTTTTTGAAAGTGGTCAAAAACCAGAGAATAATGTTTTTGAGAGCAGATAAAACAGTCAATGGGTCTCATTCACTAGTTTGTGCATGAAATCTATGAACGTTTTCACAAGTCATGATTCCTCAAAAACATACACACTAAAACTTACTCTGATTTTATGAAAAATGTCTCCAGGCCATCAATTAATGTCTTGAGAAGCCAATAGCAGAGTGTTTGTAAGAAACAAATCCATCATTAAAAGGTTTTTAACATCAAACCGTTGCTTCTGGCTAAAATACGAGTCTATAATCCATAATGACGCTTCTGTTTTGGCTTATAATCAGTGCAGATTTCTCTCCTGGTTCAGATCAGATGACTTTTTTAGTGTAGAAAGTGGTTTTATGGATTATGGACTCGTATTTTAGTTAAAACATCTAATGATGGATTTGTCTCTTATAAAAATCCCAATGTTAATTGATAGACTGGAGTGGTGTGGATTACTTGTAATGTTTTTAATCAGCTGTTTGGACTCTCATTCTGACGGCACCCATTCACTGCAGAGCATCCATTGCTGAGCAAGCGATGAAATACTACATTTCTACCAATCTGATGAAGAAACAAACTCATCCTAATCTTGGATGAACTGGGAGTGAGTATTTAGTTTAAATTAAACATTGTTTTGGATTAAAAAAAAACTATTATATGCCACTCAAAGCAACTTACATTTTATGACATGCAACTACAGACGCACAAAATAAAGACAAAACAAATGCGTATAGCTCATCCATGCTCTAAAAACACAAGTATGCTCAGAAGAAAGCAGAAGTGAAGGGCGGCGGTATAAATAAACGAGGGGATGAGCAATCTTTCTGGGTAGTTATCAATCACTGCTGTGTGCTCACTGAGGCCGGGCCGCACAATGACTCATTGCTGTAGCAGGAGCAGCGGTGTCCGTATCCCAGCAGTCACGGGTCAAACCACACACTCTCGCTCGCGCAAACACCCGGCCAGCTCGCACGGCGCGGTTATTCACGCACACGCTCGGCTGAGCTCTCTGGCTAACAGGAAATGAGGCAGTCAATAGAACGAGGCCCAGGCTGTCGATAGGGGTTCGGCGCTTTCGGATTTGTGCCCCGCTAAAGAGTCCAGGGCTAATGCCGCAGACCAGCGCTAACAGAAGGGTGGCGTGACCTCTAGCTGCTACACAGAAACTCGCGACTGCAATGGAAACCTATTATATATATGTGGCTTTATGTGCACCTGCTCACACTGGATCTCAAGCATGCTAAATTATTCTGGACCTCAGGATATTAGAACATTCCTGTTTAGAAAAAAAACGTGTGTGTGGGGCGGGGGGTGTTGCAACCAAAAATCAAAAGTTCATCTTACTTGAAAAAAGTGCAACACTAACTCTAGAAGAAAGGATTTAAGCATTTTAGTTAATTAATCAAGTCTAAATATTTTCCTCTAGTGAGAGATGCACATTCTCTCCAAGTTAGAATAAAGTATCTAATTCAATACTAGGCCTATTTAATAAATAAAATAAATAAGTAATTATTTATATAAATATCTAACAAACACTTAATTAATTTGTGTAAAGCAAACTGTGAAGGACATTTTTTTTATTAGCTGACTACTCAATTATATACAATAAAACATAGCACACTGAAAACAGAAATTTGCAAAATCACTCAGAAAAATGAATCCCACCGTCTTTGAAATTAACCCACTCCTTTCACCAGAAATGTTCATAAAAATATAAATTAGCAAATTTTTCCATGTGCACAAAAGTTCTTGAAGGCGTATACAACAAGACAAACTAAACCAACCTGTGTTTTCATGAAACCGAACCGTATAAATGCATTCTGCTAGGTTTAGTAAAAATGGAAATGCATTACAAACAACCCAACAGGACAAAAGGGTATTAAAGGTGCCATAGAATGAAAACTGTATTTACCTTGGCATAGTTGAATAAGATTTCTGTACGTGGAAATGACATACCGTAAACCTCAAACACCATTGTTTCCTCCTCCTTATGTAAATCTCATGAATAAAAAAAGACACTGAAAAATAGGTGAATCAGAACATAACACCAACTGTGACGTAACAGTCGGAATCACTAATAGTTACGCCTCCAACATTTGCATAAACCCGCCCATGTTCTGTCCCAGCCGAATCATCAGAAGTTCTGCAGGTGTTGAGAAGAAACAAGCGAAGACAACAGAGAAAATGGCAGATCGTGGAAATAAATGTAATGTCTCAGGCTGTGCAGGGGATGTGAAGTGCAGGGATGGGTTGGTGTCTGTATTCAGAAAGGCACGGAAAGCAAATAACACATTCTAATAAAATAACGCGAGCCACTAAAGGGACATGGTTAGGTTAGCTCCTTGCTAGCTGTAGCCTGTTACATTACAGTACATAAGATTTCAATTAGCACATAAACGGAGTAAGGAGAGATGACTGAGGATGATGGTGAACGATTTACAGATCCTGAGCATCACTGACAAGCATCTGATCTTGTGAAAATGTGTGGTAAATACTGCCGCTCCATAGTATAAACAGAGTATGTGCGATCGCGAATCTCGAAAGCGAAAGTAAAAAGCGATTGTGCATTTGAAAGCAGTTTCAGTGTCCCACATATTAATAGCGGCTCCCCGATGCCCGCATTTTATATACAGTATAATTACCAGACGATATAACTGCAAGAGAAAGTATTGAAATATATGTTTTCCTCCCTGTGTTTCATTCCTGCTGTGTGAGCTAGCTCTGTGAAACAGCCAATCAGAGCAGAGCTCAACATTGAGCCACACTGTGAAACAGCCAATCAGGGCAGAGCTCAACATAGAGCTGCACTGTGAAACAGCCAATCAGAGCAGAGCTCAACATAGAGCTGCACTGTGAAACAGCCAATCAGAGCAGAGCTCAACATTGAGCCGCACTGTGAAACAGCCAATCAGAGCAGAGCTCAACATTGAGCCGCACTGTGAAACAGCCAATCAGAGCAGAGCTCAACATAGAGCCGCACTGTGAAACAGCCAATCAGAACAGAGCTCAACATAGAGCCGCACTGTGAAACAGCCAATCAGAGCAGAGCTCAACATAGAGCCGCACTGTGAAACAGCCAATCAGAGCAGAGCTCAACATAGAGCTGCACTGTGAAACAGCCAATCAGAACAGAGTTTAACATTGAGCCACACTGTGAAACAGCCAATCAGAGCAGAGCTCAACATAGAGCTGCACTGTGAAACAGCCAATCAGAACAGAGTTTAACATTGAGCCACACTGTGAAACAGCCAATCAGAGCAGAGCTCAACATTGAGCCGCACTGTGAAACAGCCAATCAGAGCAGAGCTCAACATAGAGCTGCACTGTGAAACAGCCAATCAGAACAGAGTTTAACATTGAGCCGCACTGTGAAACAGCCAATCAGAGCAGAGCTCAACATTGAGCCGCACTGTGAAACAGCCAATCAGAGCAGAGCTCAACATAGAGCCGCACTGTGAAACAGCCAATCAGAGCAGAGCTCAACATAGAGCCGCACTGTGAAACAGCCAATCAGAGCAGAGCTCAACATAGAGCTGCACTTTGAAACAGCCAATCAGAGCAGAGCTCAAAATTATTATTCATGACCCTTCCAAATAAGCCAATAACAGACAATTTCATTCTTGGGAGAAATCATAGGGTTGTAAATGCACATATAAAACTGTTTCTGGAAGATGTTTGCCCTTACCTAAGCCACATACCTTCTATGTAGATATCAGAGAACAATTAAAAATATTGTATCAACACATTCTATGGCACCTTTAAATGCAAATACCAAGACAACTTGCCATTTCTTAAATACCTGCTGTTCTTATGCGTATTGTGTTAATATTCAGTGGGGATATTCAAATCGAATCAAGATGTACAATGGAAAAGCAATTATATACAGTACACTTGCAAAAACAATGCATTACATTGCTCAAAACCCAGGAAAAAGTGGCAAACATTTGCTAAACTGGTTTTTATTTAAACACTCTTTAGTTAAACATTCATTTATTTTTGCAAATATTTAATTGTCAAGAGCTGTAGTTCAACTTCCAACAGCTTACGAATCAAAATTATATTTACCACAAGAAGCAACAGGGCAGTATGTATTCCAGTAGCAACATCAAAAGCCACTCAAAACAGACCAGCAAAGTAAAATACCAAAAGCAATTCAACACATCTTTGCAAAAACAAATATTTGAATTTGTATGCACTCCTGGAAAATATCAAACCAGCGCTTGCAGCAGCAAAACTTTGATAAACTTGTCTGCTACATGCTAACTACGTCATAAACCAGGGGTTTATTAAATCAAAGTGGCAATTTGTTACCACTCAATGCAACATCATAATTTAAGCATCACAAAACATACCAGCAAGCAATGTAAAATCCCAAACGCAATTCAATATAGTACTGCAAAAACAAATATTTGCATTTTTATGCCCTCCTGGAAAATATCAAACCAGCGCTTGCAGCAGCAAAACTTTGATAAACTTGTCTGCTACATGCTAACTACATCATAAACCATATGGCAATTTGTAACCAATCAACGCATCATCATAATTTAAGCATCACAAAACATACCAGCAAGCAAAGTAAAATCCCAAATGCAGTTCAATACAGCACTGCAAAAACAAACTTTTTGATTGTTTGTGGTAAATAACAAATCAGCAATTAGTAAAGCATCAATAGCTACTTTAATAAATGTCTCCATTTATCCAACATTTAAATCATTTCATTTCATTAAATCAATTAGCCTAGGTTTTATTTGAACAAAGAATAGATGTTAACATGACACCTACATGCCAACTACCTCACCATATACCAATATTGTATTAATGGCCATTGATTTATTTACCACACAATTCAACAATACAGCATTCATTGCAGAAGCAATATTCAAACCAAAGCCGCAAAAGCAGCCAGCATAAGTAAAAAATAAAATAAAAACTCAAAATGGCTGACCTGTTCGTTGTGCTCTTCGGGACGTGCAGATGGGTGTGGCGGGAAATCCTTTCTGATTAGTCAAATAGGCTTGATGACATGAAGTGTCACATGCAGCTGGGAACAATATATATAAATATATATATAATTAGCATAACATTTTCAATTGATTGTGTACACTTAGGCTACCATTTGACACATCTACAATGATGCAATAGTTCATCATGGGAAGTCCTGCTGTGGGAAATTCCGGCTCAAAACTTTTGTTTATAGCTGAATCATTTTTCCAGAGACAGGTTCGCCCTTGCAAGGACAGTCCTGACTTCGGGGGAGACTTTAAAAAGCGAATTATCTGCAAACTCCATGACGAATTGCTCAGATAACCTTATCCCTGGTGTGGGAAATAAATGAAAATAAGGCCATCAGCAGATCTTAAAAAGGGCTGCAGCTTCCGTTTTCGGGTGAGGAAGCCCAGTGCAAACCATCAGTAATGTCTTGTGTCAACCTGGCAATTAGGAGAGATAATGGGCCTAACCAATGTCATCATCACCTGAGCTTGGGAGAGCAGGGAACATGACTAAATGGACTATGGTTAAAGGAGGGCCAGGTGCTCGGCTGCAGGAACCTGTAATTTGGTCATTATGCTCATGAATAGCGATCTTTTAATAGCACTGGATTCACAGCGATGCCGGAAAGCGTCCAGTCACAATCACATCCTAGCAAAAAGGGTGAGATTCGACTACTGTCATCCACAGACATGGAAGCAAACAAAAACCAATCTCTTTCACTCTGCCTCACATCGCCACATAATGGATTTTCAACGGCGGTAGAACTGTAAATTTAAAAACACGTTATTGGTATAACCAGAGGCGTGTTTGATGGAATACTGACAGAAAATAGTGCATCTGCAAGCAAACGTCTAAATAAATGCTTGATATTGAATAATCATCTGCGCTCACACGCAGAGGGAAATTATTTAGATTCGTTTTATTGACCGAAAGAGAGCCGCGACCGTTATCCGAACAAATTAATGGCGGGAAAGCGCGCGATTTGCCCTCGGGCTGCGGGGACTTCAATTACATTTGAGTGCGTGTTTGCAGAACTGTCTGCTGGATTTTCCCTCTTTCCATCTGAGTTTCCTCAAATCAATTTGTCATATGCAGGAACATGTATGCAGCAATTTATTTCACACTTGCGTGAATTAGACGTTCCCCACTCCGCTTGTTGACATTTGTTCTGGGAGTTAACGATATTCAGCCTCCGCATAACGGTGAGCGGCTAAAGGTCAATTCATTATCAGAAAACATATTTGAATATGAATCTGGTAAAGCACTTCATTCATAATCTCTAGGGGATGTTAACATGACGCTTAGTGAGATGAGAGAATTGGTATTGTGTTCCTAACATCTAAGCAGGTAACAAAAGGTTCTGGGAGCATTGTCCTGAAAAGTTTCTAATGTCTAGTTTTCTTGTCGTGATTAGAACTTAACGGTTACAGGATGTTTGTTACAACATCACCATAGTATATTTTCACCCAAAATTAAACATTATTAGAACGTTTATTTTGAATATTCTAAGAACGTTAAAATGTCCAGTTTTCTTGTTATGGTTCAAATGTTAATTGAAGGTTATTTTTGTATATTTTCATTTTAAAATATCTAGTTTTCTTGTTTTAGTATATTTTTCTTCTTTCGTGATTAGAATGTTATTCAAATGTTACTGAAACATGCTTTGTACAAGTGTGCTACTAACTTTATTTTCACCCAAAATATGTCAAATTAATGTTTATTTGTAATATTTGTAAGAATGTTAAAATATAGTTTTCTTGTCATGATTATAATTAAAAGTTTATAAAAAAGTTGTAATAACACTATTTTCACCTAAAATATTACGTTTTTGCACGTTTATTTTAAACATTCTAAAAACACTAAAATGGTCAGTTTTCTAAAATAAATTCTTAAAATATTCTACTAACAACCAATTTTAAACAGCCCCCCCTACACATTTTCAAGGGATCAAGTGTAATTGGACAAATACATATAATAAATTAAATGTTAATGTTTTTTAATTATTTTTCGTGATTAGAATGTTATTCAAAGGTTACTAAAACATGCTTTGTACAAGTGTGATACTAACTTTATTTTCACCCAAAACTTTAACATCAAAGGAATGTTTATTTGTAATATTTGTAAAAAAAAAATAAAATATAGTTTTCTTGTCATGATTAGAATTAAAAGTTTATAAAAAAGTTGTACTAACATTACACCTAAAATATTACTAACTAACATTTATATTACACTAACATTATTTTCACCTAAAATATTACGTTATTTGCGCGTTTATTTTAAACATTCTAAAAACATTCAAATGGTTAGTTTCCTAAAATAAATTCTTAAAATATTCTACTAACAACCAATTTTAAACAGCCCCCCATTTTCAGGGGCTCAAGTGTAATTGGACAAATACATATAATCATAAATTAAATGTTAATATTTTTTTATATATATTTAGTTGAGAATCCTTTGCTGGCAGTGATGCCTTCAGTCTGGATGCTTTGCCAGGCCTTTCCTGCAGATGACTTCAGTGGTTCTGTGTTTGTGGGTCTTTCTGCCTTTAGTTTTGTCTTCAGTGAGTGAAATATTCAATCGAGGTTGAGATCAGGAGATTGACTCTTTGCAGAATATTACACTGTTTTACCTTAAAATCTCCTGGGTTGCTTTTGCTGTATATTTATTGGTCATCATCTATTTGTACTATGAAGCGCCGCCCAATCTGCTTTGCTGCATTTGACTGAATCTGTGCAGAGAGTATATCTCACACACTTCAGAATACTTCTGTCTCATCATCACTAAACAGCAGTAACCCAGAGTCACTGAAGCCACGCTCCTGCATCACACTGCTCTGTTTCACAGATGATGTTGTGTGCTTTGGATCATGAGCTGTTACAAACCTTCTCCATACCTTTTTCTTCCAGTCATTCTGGTGCAGGTTGATCTGAATTTCAGCCGTGCAGAAGTGCTCAGGGTTTTTTTTATATGTTTTTTTTGGCAAAGACTAATCTGGCTTTGTTTGCAGCTAGTGGTGAACCCTGTGTATTTGCTCTGGTGACGTCTTCTCTTGATTGTAGGCTTTGACAGAGACACTGCTACCTCCTGGAGAGTGTTCTTCTCTTGGCTGGATGTTGTGAAAGGGTTTTTCTGTACATGGAGAGGATCCTCTGATCATCCGCCACTGTTGTTCTCCGTGAACGTCCAGGACTTTTTATGTTGCTGAGCTCACAGTCCATTCTTTCTTTCTCAGAAAGCACCAAACTGTTGATTTGAACACTAGTAATGTCCCAGCTATCTCTCTGGTGGATCTGTTTAGTTTCTGAAGCCTATTGTCTCTTTCACTTGTATGAAGAGATCATTTGACCACATGGTGTGTGTTCTTTTACCTGCTTAGCTGATGTATAAATAATGAAAGAATAGCTATAAAAATGTCTTTGAGTCAAGTGTCCAATTTCTTTTGGCTCCTTGAAAAAAGAAAAAGAGGGGTGGTACATATTAAAGGGCTGTAATTCCTTAACCTTTCCTCCAATTGTGATGAGTATAACCTCAAATTAAAAATCAGAGTGTGCACTTTAAAGCTCTTATCCATTATAGAACTGTAACTTGAATATGTTTTGATCAACAGCCAAATGAATACAAATATGTGTCCAAATATATATGGCCCAAACTGTATTTGAACATGTTTAATAATCTGAGAGCATTAAAACATCCAGTTTTCTTGTTGTGTTTAGAACATTATTTAATGTTTCCTAAAACATTTCTTACAATGTTCTACTATTGTAATTTTTACCAAAAAAATAACATTATTTGAACCTTTATTTTTATGATTCTAAGAAAATGTCCTTTAAAAATTATAAGAACATTCATTACGTAAAAATAATATGTTGTCTTTTTATAATAACTTGTCAACGTTATGAGAATGTAGATCAAATATGAATAATCCTAAGAACGCTCCATAAACATTCATTTAAGAACATGTCGTCCTAATGTTTATATAGCATTTAAAAAATGTGAGTGAAGGTTTGGACACTGCAAACTCATGACTTGATCCCTCATGGTTATTTACGTGAACTTTATTTGAGAGATTCGAGGTGTTGTGCTACTAATATCTTTAACGAGAGACATGAAGATACAATAATCCAGAAGGGCGACCACGGTAAGCAGCTAGCTATTTTTTTCAGCATTATATTTCCAGTGTAAACTGAGGTATAGTGATGTGAATATGATTGTAATGTGAGTTCAACGTGTGTGTCTAAGCGCACACTATCCTACTGCAGAGCTTTATCACCTGTGATGTGTGTGTGTGTGTGTGTGTGTGTGTGTGTGTGTGTGTGTGTGTGTGTGTGTGTGTGTGTGTGTGTGTGTGTGTTAGTGCTTAGTGGAACCCCTCCGTATTCTGTGAAATGAAATAGATGGCAATAAGCCGGGATTAGGTTAGAGACAGGTTTAATTCCAGTTTCCAGAATAACATCCGCAGCGAATCCACGGAGGTGATTGCACAAAGCCGCCACACACAGACTGCAGGTCTGACCACATCCTGGACTCTCCTGAATGTGTGTGTTTGTGGTGTCCTCATCCATATAAACAGATATACCCGATGGAAGAACCACGCTTTCACTGGAAATCATTCTTGTACCTTTTTACTTAGAGTTCCATATAAATGTGTTTAAAATCACTATGATATAGTAATTGTGCCATCATTTTTTTTACTTAAAGTAAAAAAGTACCATGGTGTTATCATGTTTTCCCATCTTTTACAATATTATTACTGTTTTTTTTTTAACATGATACCATGTTTTTTGGACATGTTCTATAGTAAATACTATGGTATATGAATATGGTCATCACACAAGTCCCAAAAGTACCATGGTGTTTTCCCATCTCTTACAATATAAGTACCATGTTTGTTTGAATGTGTGTATATATATATATATATATATATATATATACACACACATTTTTGGACTTGTTCTATAGTGTAGTATGTAACAAAAATGCAAAAAAGTACCATGGTGTTTTCCCATCGCTTACAATATAAGTACCATGTTTGTTTAATTGTGTATTTATTTTTGTATTTTTTTTACACACACACACACACACACACACACCATTTTTGGACTTGTTCTATAGTGTAGTATATAACAAAAATGCAAAACCGTGTCTTTCCATCTATTACAATATAAGTACCATGTTTGTTTGATTGTGTATTTATTTTTTTACACACACACACGCACGCACACACACACACACACACACACACACACACCATTTTTGGACTTGTTCTATAGTGTAGTATATAACAAAAATGCATAAACGTACCATGGTTTTACCATGTCTTTCCATCTATTACAATATAAGCACCATGCTTTTTTGTTTGTTTGTTTTTTATATGATGCCATGTTTTTTGGTGATCACAAAAGCATTAAAAAGTACCATGGTATTCTTTTTACTTTAAATACTACAGTATACAAAAAGCACCATGGTATAAGCACTTCTTTTTCAGTGTGGAATGCAGTTTCATGCTTCTCAGAAACATTAAATAGGCATTTGATAAATAAGTATAAATAATATATGTTGTGTCTCTGGGTAACTTTGGTTAAGCGCTCCGGCTAAGTGAAGGAAGCACTTTTTGTCTTTGAAGATCTCCGGCTGGAATGTAAATGCAGATTTTAAGTGAAAAATCTTGAAACCTCTGATCTCTGACATGTTCCCGTGTTAGCGCAGATCTTGGCTGCCCTCTCGTGAGAGGAACACAATGCAGTGAGGCGTGTGGGTCCTGTCAAGCCGTTGGAGCGGGGTCCTTTCGTGAGCGGGGGGCCGACAGATGGAAGATAATAGCATTTCCAAACTTTCCATTTAGAGGATTAAAATGCAGCAGTGGCCGCGACCCCCTTCACATTCAGACAGGAGGGACCGCTGAGGCCGGGAACATATGCCTGCTGTGGACAGCACAGCCAGAGGGGACAACAACACGCGTCCTTCAGCCGACTGACCCTGCAATCTCTCTGGCACCGTTCCTTCCTTCCCTCTATCTCTGCAAGCTGTTCGCCTCTAAGCAGGGCTCCAGACCAGCCTCAACCCGATTATGTGGTTGTGCCAAGATCAGTGGTTTTATGCTGGTTTTGCTTCAGGGCCCAGATTTGACGTTGAAAACGTACTAAAACTGTACTCTAAAGTACAAAATATGAGCATTTTTTCTATCACAGTTTAAAGAAATAGTTAACTTTAAAATTTCTATTTGATTAATTTACCAAACTCAACCAAAGTTACCCAGAGACGCATCGCGCAAACACAACATATATTATTTATACTTATTTATCAAATGCCTATTTAATGTTTCTGAGAAGCATGAAACTGCATTCCACACTGAAAAAGAAGTGCTTATACCATGGTGCTTTTTGTATACTGTAGTATTTAAAGTAAAAAGAATACCATGGTACTTTTTAATGCTTTTGTGATCACCAAAAAACATGGCATCATATAAAAAACAAACAAACAAAAAAGCATGGTGCTTATATTGTAATAGATGGAAAGACATGGTAAGACCATGGTACTTTTTTGTTATATACTACACTATAGAACAAGTCCAAAAATGGTGTGTGTGCGTGTGTGTGTGTGTGTGTAAAAACATAAATAAATAAATAAAACTCATTTACATATTGGATGGCCTGAGGTGGAGTAAATGTGATTAATTTACTCCACCACAGGCCATCCAATATGTAAATGAGTTTGTTTCATCATCAGATTTGGAGAAATAGGCCCTCTGCAGTGAATGGGTGCCGTCAGAATGAGAGTCCAAACAGCTGATAAAAACATCACAATAATCCACAAGTAATCCACAACACTTCAGTCCAGCAGATAATATGTCGAGAAGACAAAAGCAGCGTTTGTAAGAAACAAATCCATCATTAAGATGTTTTTAACTAAAATATGAGTCCATGATCCATAATAACCTCCAGTGAAAAAGTCTATCTCCTGCTGTCTTGCACATCAAAATCATATTCGTTTAGATCTGTTTTGTCTTGTAAATAGTGCTTGATCTGTGTAGATGTCTCTCCTGATTCAGACCAGACCTCTTTTTCACTGGAGGAAGCGTTATTATGGATTATGACCTTGTATTTGGTCAAAAGCATGCAGCTTTTCTCTTCTCAAGATGTTAACTGATGGTCTGAAGTGGAGTGGATTACTTGTGGATTATTGTGATGTTTTTATCAGCTGTTTGGACTCTCATTCTGGCGGTACCCATTCACTGCAGAGGATCCATTTGTGAGCAAGTGATGTAATGATACATTTCTCAAAATCTGATCAACAAACAAACTGTGATCTTGGATGACCTGTGGGTGAGCAAATTTTCAACTATTTTTATAATCTTGTATAGCTTAAAATTGGTTAAATTAATTTGGTAAGTTAAAACATATGTTGACATCCAAACACTTTCTCTAAACAAAAGATGGGCATTTCAGTGAATTTTTGCATTCATGATACAGTTCCTCCATAATAAATATAAACCGTTATCATAATTACCCGCTTCATCTGCATTCTGAAGGATTTATTGACCTATTGTTGTTAATAAATTTAAACGAGGTTTTTATACACAACTGAAATGCCACTCTAACTGTTGATGTCCCCTGTAGGCTATTTCGATTCATTAAGACGTTTACGAACTGCAACAAACAGAATTGCATTACACTGGAAGACACTCGTCTGTTGCTAAAGAGGACCAGGATTCACACTTCATCCTTATCGCATTATTGCTTAATGGAGAATTATGTCAGAGCATCGTGGCTTTAATTATCTGGCCAGCAAGTCCATTTATAAAGCAGTGAGACCAAAACAGGCCGCATCCGTCTGCCGACAGCAGTAATGAATTTACAAGCCCACATGCAACGCAGGGCTTAAAACACGTTTAAGAGCGCTCAGAAATAAAGCAGGAGGAGGCGGTGGTGTGTTAGATTCCTTTCAATTAACAAGGAACATAAAAACAAACTTGAGTCGAAGAGGAAGAAAGTTGTGTGAAGTAACTCCAGAGAAAACTATTTTAGGCAGGTTATTTAATTAGATGATAATTTAATAAAAATGTGCACAGATTGTCTACACTGCAAGCAATGCAGCCAGTTTACTAACGAAATGTTCCCTCTCACTGCATCTGGCATAAAAACGTTGTGTGAATGTTGTTTTGAAATGTTTCTAAAATGTCTTAATGTCCAAAATAAAACAGTATTTTCATGTTAATTTTTAATAATCTAAGTATGTAAAATGGCCAATTTTCTTGTTGTGATTATAAACCCAGATAGCACAAGTACGTCTGCAAGATGTCTGTTAAAGATCGCTTGATCTGGTTTGTGTACAAACGTCTCACAGACGTCTTTCAGATGTCAGTTTTACATACATTATAAACCATAAACATCTTAAAGACATCTAATATTAATATTTTTGACATCTGAAAGAAAACGTCCTATAGACGTCTTGCAGATGTAAAGACGTCATAGATGTCTCCGTTATGTACGTGTGCTATCAGGGAACGCTATGTAAAGGTTGCAAAAACATTATACTAACTTAATTTTTACCCAAAATTTAACATTTAAACGTTTGGTTTTAAAAGTCTACGAATTTTAAAATGTCTAGTTTTCTTGTTGTGAATATAACGCTATATTTAAAGGTTGTAAAAATGTTTCTTACAACGTTATACTAACTTTATTTTCTCCCAAAATGTAACGTATTTAAATGGTTACAAAAATGTTTCTTACAAAATTCTACTAACTTTATTTTCAACTAAAATATAATGTTACTTGATCGTTTTTTTTAAAAATATATTCTTGGTTCATCAAGTAAAAAAATAACATCATAAGGATGTTCCGAGAATGTTGACCTCGTGACATTTTCTCAATGTCATGACAACGTATATCAAATATTAATACGATTTAAGAACTTTACATAAATATTAGTTTAAGAATGTTTTGTCAGAACATTTTTACATAGCTTTTAAAAAAACTGTGAAAGTTGTGAGTACTTAGACAATTACAAAGAAACAGCAACTAACACCAGTCCGATCTCACGGCAATTCGTACATATTTTACGAGGTGGCTAATTTGTACGAATTTGTAAGATTTTTGCTAAATCGTACGTATTCAACGAGTTGCCAATTTGTAGGAATGAGTGACCTACACCTAACCCGCCCCTAAACCTACCCTTCAATGGGGTTTAGACAAATCGTACTAGTGAGTACGAATTCGTACAAATTAGCCACCTCGTAAAATATGAACGAATTGCCCTGAGGTGGCGTTGGTAACACATGAAGTTAAAAACATGAATTTTGTTTGTAGGTGATAGTATTTTCTTTTAAAATATACTCAAATCATTTTATTTATTTACAACTTCGAAACATCAATTTTACAGTATAGCCTACTCAATGGGGCGATAGTTAGCAGCAGCCTACATTAATATCGTATTCAGTTTAGTTAATAACATACTGATTTTAACTAGCTTTTTCAGCAATTTAAACAGTTTTTAATAGTTCACTTGACAGTAGTGGCGGCTGGTCAATAGGGCGCCGCCCCCCTTCAAGTTAGCCCCCTTTAACATGTTAACAATAAGTTAAAAATATATCGCAAATATTAACTAAATAAAATCATTTAGTCATAGTATTCTACTGTTAGTTATATTATAATTTATTGAAAATCTAAAAATCTAAACTATATTTCTTTCATATTTGTGTGTGGGGCGCCGGACTAATGAGTGTGTATGTAGGTACACAAACTTTTCAAAAGCATGTGATTTGAGGCTAAGCTCTAATTGGCTTGTTTCAAATTGTCCTTGGGGCGCAGGCTCCTCCCACTTTTGTTGTTAGAGCGAATCAATATTGTTTTTATATGTTTGGCCTCATGTGATTGGACGGTTCTCAACGACTCTCGTTCCACTCAGCAGCAGCTCGTCAGTTGACAGACAGGTACTAATTAATGTGGAAGCAAGCGCAATATCTCCAGATGAAAGATAATTCGGTTTTATCTTTACAAAAATACCCTTCACAAGGCGTTCGGGTGAAGAAAAAGAAAGGATCAAGGAACTTGGACCAGATCGCCCGTACTTTCAGATTGTTTGCGCCCCCCCTCCCATTTTTTTTTTAGCACCAGCCGCAACTGCTTGACAGACAAAACTACCCAAAATGACTTTTACATAATGTTTTTATGCACAGAACGCAATGACGCGTGAAAAACGCGTTCGCGCAGTTTGCGTCGCTTCCGTCAATAACCAACCAAACGCTCTGCAGTCCGAGTGTGCAAACAAGCACGCGCTCTTGTTGTAATCAACAAAGCTATCTGCACTTACCACACACTGGGAAGAATATTACATTAGACTTTAATTTGAGGACGTAAGCAGGCAGATGTCAAAGAAAGGCGAGGGGGCAGAGAGAGAGCTAATATTCCCGGAACAGAGTGAAAAATGTGTTCACACAGCAGCAAATACAAGTGTGCAGCCCTCCAGCTCCACGGCAGTAAACAGGAGAAATATGTTTACTTGTTTTAATTTCTTTTTCATGTAATGTTGACCCTAAGGGGCTGCAAATATTTCCCCTGCTCTCGCGCTCTCTACATGGTGATTAAATTCAATTTTATTCAAATGAAATCTCCCACTCCGCACCGACACACACACACACACACTCTCTCTCTCTCACACACACACACACACACACACACACACACAGAGAGATAATTAAGGAGCGGAAGCGATTTCTTGCCTTCCTCGCTTTTCTCTAATTACAGTCCTGTGAGAAATACAGAATGAAACGCAGCGAAACACGGAGGTTTCCTCGGAGACAACGCGCGCTGACAGACACGCGCCATAATAACTGCGCGCGTGATTACAGTTATGATTACACCACGACCCACAGATACCAGGAATTAGATCATACGGCATATGTATCTACATGTCAAACTGTCATTGAAGTCATTGAAGATGAGCCCATGCACATCTGAAGCCACGTTAAGAAAACCCAAGGGCCTCTGAGGCTTCTTTTATCTGTCCACTTTATATGCTCAATTCTCAACAATAGATTTATCCGTCCATATTTATTTATTAATATGTTGGACTACATTCATAATCCTTTCAGGAGCAAAAATGGCGTTAGAGATGGTAAATTCAATTCAATTTTGTCAGTCAGTTGTACATTTTAATGAAATGACTCGAGACTAAAACTCTGATCCGTTTAAGAATGACTTGTTTTTATTTATATCTATCTATTTGTTTATCCATTTAACATTCTGGTAAGTTTTTCTATATGGACATGGGTTATTTCAGTATCATTAGTTCCATAACAATTGCAGATATTCAGAAACAACACTTTCATAACTTAATTGGAATTAAAGCAAACCATTCTTAAATACATTTTATATGTTTAGAGAACATTTAGAAATAACTTTTTTATAATGGACATGTTAGTAAAACATTCTTAAATGTATTTTGTTTTTTATCTATCTATCCATCTATCCATCCGTCCGTCCGTCCGTCCGTCCATCTATCTATCTATCTATCTATCTATCTATCTATCTATCTATCTATCCGTCTATCTATCTATCTATCTATCTGTCTATTTATCTATCTATCTGTCTATCCATCTATCTATCTGTCTATCTATCTATCTATCCGTCTATCTATCTATCCGTCTATCTATCTATCTATCTATCCGTCTATCTATCTATCTATCTATCTGTCTATCCATCTATCTATCTATCTATCTGTCTATTTATCTATCTATCCATATATCTATCTGTCTGTCTGTCTGTCTGTCTATCCGTCTGTCTATCCATCTATCTATCCATCTGTCTGTCCATCCATCCATCCATCCATCCATCTATCATCCATCCATCCATTTGTCTATATATCTGTCTATCCATCCATCCATCTATCTATCTATCCATCCATCCATCCATCCATCTATCTATCCATCTATCTGTCTATATATCTGTCTATCCATCCATCTATCTGACTATATATCTGTCCATCCATCCATCTATCTGTCTATATATCTGTCCATCCATCCATCTATCCATCCATCCATCCATATCCATCCATCCATCCATCCATCCATCCATCTATCCATCTGTCTATCCATCCATCTATCTGTCTATATATCTGTCCATCCATCCATCTATCTGTCTATATATCTGTCCATCCATCCATCTATCTGTCTATATATCTGTCTATCCATCCATCTATCTGTCTATATATCTGTCTATCCATCCATCTATCTGTCTATATATCTGTCCATCCATCCATCCATCCATCTATCTGTCTATATATCTGTCTATCCATCCATCTATCTGTCTATATATCTGTCCATCCATCCATCCATCTATCCATCCATCTATCAGTCTATTTATCTATCTGTCTGTCTATCTATCTGTCCATCTATCTATCCATCCATCCATCCATCTATCCGTCTGTCTGTCTATCTGTCTATCCATCTATCTATCTAACTGTCTATCCATCTATCTATCTATCTATCTTACTGTCTATCCATCTATCTATCTATCTATCTAACTGTCTATCTATCTATCTAACTGTCTATCCATCTATCTATCTAACTGTCTATCCATCTATCTATCTATCTATCTAACTGTCTATCCATCTATCTATCTATCTATCTAACTGTCTATCCATCCATCTATCTGTCTATATATCTGTCTGTCCATCCATCCATCCATCCATCTATCCATCCATCTATTTATCTATCTGTCTGTCTGTCTGTCTATCTATCTATCCACATATCCATCCATCTATCCGTCTGTCTGTCTATCTGTCTATCCATCTATCTATCTAACTATCTATCTATCCATCCATATCCATCTATCTATCTATCCATCTAGTTGTTTAAGATTAATTAGATTCATCATCTGAACTGGCCCTGGTGCATCATGGGTCAAATATCACTCAGAGGCTGTATCCGAAATCGCCCCCTATACCCTCATCCACTATTCCCTACATTAGTCCGCTCATAGTTCACTTGAAGGAGTGAATGAAAACGAGTGAGTGAATTCGGACACTGAGTGCACCGGAAGGACTGCCACTTTTGCATAGTTTGCTTGCTGTTTAATAATCATTTGAAACGGGAAGCTCCAGTAGTATATTAAAGGATTTATCTTGAACTCTAGATGAACCCTAATAGTCAATTTAAAGTGAATTTGTACCCGTGTTGTATTACGCCGTGGACGAGTGCTTCTAAAATAAATGAATGGATGATTCAGCTGCGTGCGCCATTTTCAGGCGAGACACAGGAATTCATTCGCCGCGCGACTCTCACAGTGCATTATGGGGATTATTTAGCCGTTGAGTGTACATCGGTTCTACGCTTGTTTTTGCGGTGCATTGTGGGATTGAATGAGTGCACTCGAGAACATCCACTATGGTTTCGAACACCACTTAAAATGGCTGTCCCCTCAAATAATGCACTATTTGAGGGTATAGGGGGCTATTTCGGATACAGCCATTCTCTCATTAGCTTTCAGTGTCTTTCTGGCGGGAAGCTGAACACCTGGCGAAGGCTAATCCTGCGTATGCAAGAACAATTACGGCTAATCTCCTGCAGTCTGCTTTAAGCGCAAAACTAAATTAAATGAACGCCGAGTTAATGAAGTTTGTCTTTCTCTCTTTAGAACAGCCTATCTTTTGAAGGTCACCATCAAAACACGACACACTTGTGCTTGCTAGCTGGCGAGCCATGATTTGCCATGTGCTATTGCTAGTCAATCTAGATCATAGATTAGTATTTTTGGTTCATTTATAGGAAGAGAAAGACATTTTGTACGTCTGCTGAAAGTTTCATCAACTTCGATGACCTCGAAGCTAATATTAACAGACATGGACCAAAAGCCACAAAACTCCCATTTTGATTTCACAGGTCTGTCAAGGCTTTTCGGGTTAAAGGCTAATTGTATCTGAAATGAGGTTTTTAAGCAGCATAATTATTAGAGGTCGGAGGACACGGTCCTTCTGCAGCTGATCTGAGACCAGTTCCTCTGTCTATTATAACTCCAGTCAAAAAATACCTGTAAAGAGAAGAAAGTTTCTCGTACAGCTA
>QVTF01020207.1:0-12500 GCA_003573665.1 Oxygymnocypris stewartii | reverse complement strand
TTTTCAGATGTATTTCCAAGATTAAAAACATTGTCTTATACTCGGGTCAATAATGAAATAAACTATAAGATGATTATTATCATCACAAGTCAGGATTCGAACTCGTGACGCCTGAAGAGCAACAGATCCTCGTGTTAACAGTTGCCCACGACCATATACACAAACAAATATGGTCTAACAATAAACCTAACATTTTTTTTTTTTTAATTGAACTAAAGCATTTCATTGAAGATTTAAAAGATCTAAGAAATAAAAAAGCAAAAAGGATAAATATAATTATTGAATCCTTTTCCTGTGGAAATGTTTTGTAAGTAGTATGAGTTTTATTTTTGTATTTTTTTTTCTATTTGTTCCTTTGATGCTATTTTTTATGTAATTGATAATAGTTGAAAACAACGTGTCCCTCTATATACTGTATGCATGCTTTGTTACTTTTACTGTTATGCAAAAAAGCACGTTGCCCACGAGACTATCGTACGTACGTTATAATTCGTGAACACTTGTCTGATTTAGATCAAAACTTTGGAGCAGGTTCGTGAATCTTTTTATTTAGATCGGGACTTCGAAACGGTTTCATAGTAAATTTCTTGATTAATTCGGGAAGTAAGAAAGAAAATCTATTTTATGAATGTATCAGTGAATCAGTGACTCGCCTGATTTGTTCAAACGCAAATTAATTAGCACGGCAACACCGCTGTGTATCGCTGCAGAGACTCTTAACATGGCTTTGTAGCGAAATAGAGTAAAAAGAACATCACCATTTTTTTGTACAGATTTTTGTTTCAGACGGTCAGAACCGTGTGTGTTACGATTCACCTCAGACCCGAATGACTCCCAGTGACTCGTTAATCCCGTTGTGTCCTCCGAACGAGTCTATTTATGCAAAGCGCGTTCATAAGAAGCTACTTACGTCTTTAGCAGCGGCTTTATTTCTCGCTTCCTGTTCTATTATGAGGTGCAGCTGCGTGTTTTTGATACGCGTCGCGCTCAAGCGGGTTTTAAAGTCCTCAGAGCTTGAACCACACGTCTCTCTAAACCACACACACACACACACACACACAGAGAGAGAGAGAGAGACACACACAGACACACACAGAGACACACACAGACACACACACACAGAGAGACACACACACAGAGACATACACACACAGACAGACACACACACACACACACACACAGAGAGAGACACACACACACACACACACACACACACACACAGAGAGAGAGACACACACACACACACACACACACACACACAAACACACACACACACACACACACACAGAGACACACACAGACACGCACACACATAGAGAGACACACACATAGAGACACACAGAGACATACACACACAGACACACACACACCACAAACACACACACACACACAGAGAGAGAGACCACACACACACACACACACACACACACACACAGAGAGAGAGACACACCCACACACACACACAACAGGAGAGACACACACACACACACACACACAGAGACACACACACACACACACACACAGAGACACACACACACAGAGACACACACACACACAGAGACACACACACACACACACACACACACACACACACACACACAGAGAGACACACACAGAGACACACACACACACACACTGAACTAATGAAGATGCGCAGCAGGTAATGAGTGCAGGTGTCATTTCACATCTCTTCAGTTAGGCCCCTACAGAGGCAGCTGTGTCTCGAAATATCTGAGAGCATAAGAGGATTCATAACTTTATGAACAGAGTTTGTGTGCGAGTGTCACGACGGCATGTGCGGTGCATTATGGGATCTACAGTGGCGCCAAACAAATCCTGACCGACATTTCATTTTCGTGCAAAACAATTAGCTGCTATTTTAAAAGCCTAATTGTTTTTTAATCAGATAAAGGCACATTTAGAGCCGCTAAATGTCAACGAGGCTTCGATTTGACAGAGCAACTCTAAACTAGATTAATCTTTTAGCCTCGGGTGATTCATGGTATTTTTATTCATAATGGTTTATTTTTAATGGCTCTGGTCTCAAGAAAAGCTTTTAATCTTTCTTTCGTGATAGTTTGAAATGAATAAACAGCAATTTACTGACCTCTGAATTTTAGAAAACTACTTTTCAGAAAGCAATTTATAAAAAAGCCACATTTCAAGAGCCAAAGCTCGTTATAGGCCCAATAGTTTGTGATTACTGGATAATGATTTAAAGATACATTTAGACTGGGTTCATGTGATTCATTAAAAACAAAATATTTCACAACATACAAAACTTAGCCAATTCAATATTTTCAGACGAATTAATATATAAATTCGACATTTTAACAGTGTATAATTGATTATTCATTCATATATGTAATTATGTTTACTGGTATTATTTTAAACCAGGTTTTTCAGAGATTTTGCAGGGAAATAATACAGTCGAACACAAAGCACAGTTTTCACTTCACATTTTATTATAATCTTTCCTAGTACTTCTGCACAGATAAACATTTGCCATCATCAGTATGCAAGCTGTGGTGGGTTATTTCATTAAACCTGCCTCTCGTGACGTTTTCTGTTAATGCAAAGCAGAAACAGAGGAGTACAAATGCCATCGTCACAGTGTCAGAGCGGCCACTGGCGGGTGGAAAACAACAAATGGTGTTGAGATGAGGATGGTGGTTGTCACATTGAACAGAAGTATGCACTCAGTATGCACTTTATGCATAAAGGTGTAATTCAGATGTTAATATTAAAAACATGCCAAATGAAAGCGGGAGGAATAATAGTACAAACAAGTAAGAAAATATCATGATGAGTGAGAAAATATATACGGCTGTCAATTTAATATTTTAATAACTTCAATTGGGGACTTTCCTTGTATTTAATTTATCTTGCATTTTGAATAATTCTCCAAAATCTTTGGCGTGCTAAAGTGAATGATTATTCCATCTGAAAATGTTTGGCCGTTTTTTTTCGTTTTTTAGCAAAGGATTGGGAGCCAAGGGATTGTGGGAAGGGTCTAAAGAGTGCGCCATTTTGGCTATAATTTGTGTCTATAATTATCCGAGTGTTATTTCAGAGTCAATCGAAGGGCGCTGAAGCAAATTCTCAATACTATATGGATGAACCCGTAAATACCGAAGGTGTTGCCGATCGATAATCGTTCACATCAGAAGACGAACAAGGATGAGCAAACAAATAAACGGAGAAAGGAAATCCAAAGCGACAACCAGACCATTTATTTGAATGTGACATGGCATTTGAGAAGACTAAAAGTTACACTGAAGAAACATTTTCCAATTCGTGAGCAGGACATCTAGTATGTACACCTCATTATGAGTCACTTGACCCAGATCGCCCCCTCAGTAGTCTAAGACCCTCTATAGCACCTGAGAAGGCAGATTGCGCATCTGTTTAACATTACCTATGACTATACGCTCAAATGTATGCCACTTCAACCTCTTGAATAAAAATCTAAATTCAACTTTTTTTTCATCTTTTGACATTGTGTTGCAAAGATTCACCCAAAGTAAAAATCAATAAAAATAATAATCATAACAACAACAACAGTAATCATAACAAAAAAACAGACAAGGTGAATAGTATTCAATATCAACGTCTACCAAGTATGCTACAAAAACTAATCATCTGTGGCTGAAAAACATTTTACCGCTGATTATAGAAGACGCGCGACTATCGTACACAAATGTGTACGCTAACTGAAAACTGTAGCTCTGATGCTGCCATAATTGATTTTCTTTATACAAATATTAAATCTATATGTGACAAAAGACATTTAAATACTTGTTAAATCCCAGTTAAAACTCTTCCTTTGACCCCCCCCCCAAACACTGAGTTCAGAGAAAAATACCTGAAACTGTACAGATATAGACTGTCTATTTGAACTGTGACCGGGTAGCATGATGTTTTGGCTTGAATTAGAAAAATATTAAGTATAAAGTAAACAGCACATACAGTGAATGATTATCCCATCTGAAAACGTATGACGGCTCTTTCCGTTTAGTGAAGAAACCAGAGCGAGGGATCGTTGAAAGGGTCGGAAGAGTGCGGCATCCCCCAAGGCTATGTACTGGGTCCGTTCGGCTTCAGTCTATAATGACACGCATGCGTCCCACGCGCACCATTCATGGGTGGGAGACTCAGATTAGCACGACAGCAAATAAATGAAACAACAAAGACATGCAGTGGATGAATTTAAAGTCTGTATGAAGCATTGGACAAATAGCTGTAGCGCCGTAACAGCACTTCAAAACATCGGCTCAACGCCAGTTTCACCCTCTTCTGGAGGAAAGTCCGAGTTGAGGAGAGAGACTCCATGTATTCTATGTAGCCGGAGCTATGGGTGTAACTCTCGCTGGGTGCCGGGACAGGAAGTGAGGGTGCTGAAACAGGAAGTGATGCGGGGGGAGGCAGGCAGAGGGCAGTGCTGGTGTTTTGAGTAATACTAGCGGGCAGGAAAGCGGTGACTATTTCCAGAGGTAGCGCCGAGGGCTCAATGGCTAGGAGTGGGCGGCGGTGTCGGCAGACGTGGGCGTTTCGCGGCCAGAGGCTCATCTGACGGTTGTGCCTGAGGTTGCTGTTGGTTCCCTGTTGCCTGTTGAAAATAAAAAAAAGACTATTATTATTTAGTGATGTCAGTCGAACCCTCCGCTAGGGTAGCTTGAAAAAACCACAAAGCCGTAAAGTGTTAAACCTGCACTTTGACTTCATGTTGATGAATTCTATGTGCAAGAACACAAGGTATTTGGCGCGAAACGAATAAAAGAGCTTACCAGACGAGACATGACCCTCTTGGGCAGCTCTTGGTTCAGAGAGTGAATCTCGCTGCGCTTCAGTAATATCTGCGTCTCATCCTGAAACTCCACCTGGAAAGAAATACAGGCAGTATTTAGTATTTTATTTAGTATTTTACAGGCAGTTTTAGAGGCCTCGGATCCATTTCTTAGTTTAGAAAAACTAACTAGCATCGTTTCCAAGTTTTCTGTCAGTTTGCTTGGCGGCCATCTTTCTAACACTCTTGAGAAACAATGTTGTAAATGACATATTTTATATGATTTTAAATAATTATAAAATAATGATATGAAATGAATATACAGATGTGTATGGGTAGTTGCCAATGTTTTTTTGTTAAAACAATTGTGAAAAAGAAATGCATATATTTATGTACTGTGAAGTCTGATCTTTGAGAGAATATAAGGGTCCCTAACTTAATCAATTATGTCACTGCTTTTTAATCACCTCTTAATAATACATAAATAGCAAGAGAGTGATCTTCATTGTTTGAGACTTATTTTCATATAGTGATATTTATTTAATATGAAATCAATATGACTTGTTGGACAATTTCAAGACAAACTTTGCTGTCATTAGTTTAAAACTGCTCTAAAATTATAACATTTTAAGTTGAGTGATATTTGTATCTCCCCTATTGCAATATTAAACTGTTTTTGATATGAAAACAAATCGGTGGTTCTTTAACGTGTGTCACAACATAGGACATCACATCACACTAAAGGACAGTAATAGTAGATATTCAATTATGAGCATGTCAAAAGGAGAAGAAAGATTAATTTTGAATCAAACAAAATCAAACATGCAATTAAAAATAATAATTTTAACCAACAAGATTCAGTCTCTGAAGGTGCGTCACACCAGACGCGAATTATGCGAAGTTGGACACTTGAACATTTTGAGTTTACTCGCGCGAATATCCGCCAAAGTTCAGATTTTCAACTTGCGTGAAAAAAAACGCTCAATTCGCGCGAAATAGCACCGCAGGATTGTCTTTCGCATCTTTGCATTGACTTAACATGTAAATCATTCGCGCGATTCGCGCCATTCGCGTCTGGTGTGAACGCACCTTTAGTCAATCAGTATGTTACTAAAACTCTTCAAGCCCCCCTGCTGCATGTGTGGCACAACTAAATATGATTGGTAATCAAATTATATTCATTAAGATTAGATTTTTTTATTTTTAACTATATGGCTACTCTTTTTAAGGAATAATTTATATGATTTTTACTTTCTACATTGTTCTATGATGATATCCACTCTTCTGCATGGATCCCTGTTCATTTTCTCTATATATTTCCATCTCTTTCACTACTTTCTCTCCCTCAATTCTTTGTTTCAACATTTTAAGCTTATTTTTATGACCCTTTATAAAGTACAACATCAGAAAATAGTTTAATATAATTATTGCATATAAGAACACTGAAAATGATCAAAAAATGAGTTAAACAGATCTTATTTAACTGTTTAAAATGCTTTTTAAAGAGACCTGTGGTGTGACAACCACCATTTTCTGTCACACCAAAGGACGTTTCAGCCTTTTCTGTCAATGAATGACCTTGTTATACCAAGCTAAAGTGTCATTAGCAGTTAGCAAGAAACATTTGCATAATCTTCCATGATTATGTTGTCTAACATTCCGTTTTTAATAAAAAAATATAATTTATTGGTGTCACACCAAAGGGCAACAAAGCGTAACACTTTTGTTGTGGTTCCAAAAAAGTTCAATATTTAAACAATTCTGAGACAAAAATTGACCAAATGCACGTCACGGGCTTATCAAGGGGCTTCAGTAACACGCCATGAATGGGGTCCTTCAACTAATTAAGTGAATCTTTATATGCACAAAATATTCAATTTTTTTTTTTTTTTTCAAATAAAGTGTAGGGCACATGTCCTGACATCAATCCACATGAATTCTGTAATGCAAAATATAATGCTAATGTAACAATGCTGTTGATAAAGCTGTAAAAACTGAATCTAACCCGGAATATTCCTTTAAATCTCTTATATTTTTAACTGGAAGAGCATCCAACAACAAACTTTTAACCAGTCTGCAATCAACACCCTATTCCAGATCAATTCCCAATGGCTTCGAGACCTGTCAGACTTACAGGCATCCAGTTACAGATCGCCCGCAGCGAGTGGGAGAGCATTTCTCACGTCTTGCAAAGGTAAAAGTGACGTCATGAAAGCAATCGGCACTTGTTATGACTGCCATGACTCACACGGATCTGATAAATAATGGAGTCTTGTGGTGGAGGAGAGATCAAGCGGTTAGTTATGCTGACAGAGGAAGTCTCTCAAGAGTTCAGCCGAGCAATGAAACACTGTGTGTGTTTGTGTGTGTGTGTGTGTGGTGTGTGTGTGTGTGTGTGTGTGTGTGGGTGTGTGTGTGTGTGGGTTTGCGTTTTAATGAGAAAGTATTTGACGTGAAGCAAAACTAGTTCATACAATGTGCCAAACAATGTATTAAAATAGTTTGGTATAAGCCTCAATTTAGGAGAAAAACTGAAAAAGCATGTTCGGTTAAGCTTACTGGTAGTTTCTGAGTCACTTTTTTATTCAAATGTGACCCAGATGTGAATTAAAATATCGACCCATCACTGCACAAGAACACAAAGCACTTCCTGTAGAGCAGCGTGAAATAGCATTTGAATGGCGGTCTACTCTCACCGTCTGCGGTCCATCACACCTCATAAGCTTCATTTACTGACTCATAAATCCCACCAAGCGCCACATCTGCCTACTTTTCTCGTTTTCCCATTAATCTCGGCTCCTTCCGTTTAATACATCAACGGCTGCTCTGTGTATGAGGAAAGCCAACTTTGCACCAAATGTGGGACTCCTGAAAGACTCGGATGAGATGTGGAATAACAAGAAAAACTGACCGAAAGATTTAGGTTCTTGACCTAAAAATTGGGTGTCGCTATGGGTTTTAACTATATACAAAACAGTAAAAAACAAAAAGCAAAGAAACAAAGAAAGTAATGAAATGGTATGGTTTGAAATGGATTCATCTTTATATAAGAGTTGTAAAAGGGGGCATAAATAAAAATACAAATTTTAGACGTCGTAGTTACCTGGTAGTATCGGTGGACATGTTCCTTTATGAAAGATGCGTTGAGAACCCGTCCATCGATTGTCTTGACCACCACGAGTTCGCCCAGTTCTGGAGTGCCGTTCCTCAGGACAGTCGTGACTCTGAGACAGAGAAATCAAACACATGATGGATCAAACAGACAGCTGTAGCTCTAAAATCTGATTGGATGAGCTGAATTAATGGGCCAAAGCCACTTGCCAACCATAACAACTTAGAGGTAGATTTAGCCAATCTAGATTTGGACCAATCAGCATCCAGGACCAGAGCTATGCATTTAGACCACAATAAGCCACAAGATGCCAGGACATTACAGTTATTTGTTTTTCCCCTATGATTATGGAGGAACAAAATCTCTAAAATCTGATTGGATGAGCCAAACAAATGCACCAAAGTGTGGAAGCCCATTTCCATCATTGCAAAAAAAGGGTAATTACAACAATTTGTCACAAATCTGCCTTTTTTCCGTTAGAATTGCATGATATAAACTCCTAATTATGAGTTACAAAGACTTTATCCTTTTTTTTCATACAATTCAGACTTTTTTCACAAGATTTTATATCATGCAATTCAGATTTTCTTCTCATAGCTGGGAGCTTACATCTTAAATGCTGACTTTTTCACACAACTCAAACTGTTCTCCCGTAGTTGTGAGTTCATATCATGCAATTCAGATTTTTCAAACAATGCTTATTTTTTAATCACAATGGACCACAAAACCAGTCATAACGGTCAACTTTTTGAAATTGAGATTTATACAATCACATGAAAGCTGTATAAATAATATTTCCATTGATGCATGGTTTGTTAGGATAGGACAATATTTGGCTGAGATACAACTATTTAAATCTGGAATCTGAGGGTGCAAAAAAAATCTAAATACTGATAAAATCATCTTTAAATCTGTTCAAATGAAGTTCTTAGTAATGCATATTACTAATCAAAAATTACGTTTTTATATATTTACGGTAGGAAATTTACAAATTATCTTCATGGAACATAATCTTTACTTAATATCCTAATATTTTTGTCATAAAAGAAAAATCAATAATTTTGACCCATATAATGTATTTTTGGTTATTGCCTACAAATATACCCCCAGCGACTTAAGACTGGTTTTGTGCTCCAGGGTAACAATTGTGAGTTTATCATGCAATTCTTTGCAATTCTATTTTTTTTCTCACAATTGCGAGTTATATCATTCAATTCTGACTTTTCTCATAATTGTGAAATATTAACTCCTGAATGCATGTTATAAAGTTAGAATTGCGTAGATATATATACTCATAATTCTGAGAAATTAAGTCAGAATTGTGATATGTAACTTTTTCTGAGTTTACATCTCACAAATATGAGATAAAAAAGTCAGAATTGTGAGAAAAGTTGCAATTAGCTTTTTTATTCTGTATTTAGCGGTGGAAACAGGTTAAGACCAAAGCAACTTGGCAACCATGATCGGCAATAATAATGAACAAACATGCTCACCAGCAGGTTCTCTGGGAAGACATTATCACAGTAGGAGCCGTCGTCAAGTTGACCTCGTAGTAGTTCTGCGTGCCGATGCCGGTGATGGTGCAGCGATAGAACCAACCATTGCTGTTTCTGCCAATGACCTCCTGACCTAAAGACAGCTCGCGCGAGCTGTTTTTGACCTGCGGCGGAGGCAAAGCGTCAGTTTGAGGATCACCGTGTGCATTGAGATCCCTTCTTAGCAGCTACGCACCTTCTGATTGGTCGGTTTGTGTTTTGTGGCAGGTGACGGACACGACGTACGGCCAATCGGCTGGCTTCATGACGACTCCGGCGAGGAGGGCGGCAGGTGACGTGGAAGGACGTGGAGCAGTTGTTCACAACGAGCACTGGATACATGCACCGAAGATCTGCTTCGTCGTCTTGTGGCAGTAGACGCACTTCTGCAAGTTATATAGAGGAAACATTAAGCTTGAGTTACAGCCTTTGTAACATGATGAACTTCCATACTCAATGATGAAAAGTGATTCTATCCATCAGGAACAGGGCATTGAGCCAAGGCCGTATGGGAGTGCAGTGCTATATAGATATCAATGTGTGAACTACTATAAAAACATCCACAATTTTCACAAAGATAGCCAATTTTAGAAAGTATAAAAACCTCAAAGCAACAACATATGAATTAACCAAAAAAGACAAAAAGCTACAAGGAACAGTAGAAATGAAGCAGAAACGGAGAACAAAGCAACAAATTTGTAAAAAAAATTAATAAAAAAAACAAAACAAACAGAAGCCAGAACAAGAGAAAAAAAAAATACAGTGTAAGAAACTAAATATGGAAAGAAAAAACACAAATGGAAGAACAAACGAATGAAATAGAAACAAAGAACAAACGTATACAAGAATTAAAACACATGTAGAGAACGAAACAAAATAAATAAATTAAACAAAAAATAGAGAAAATACTGAATGAAACAACAAAACAAAAAAAATATGAATAAAATAAACTAAAGAAAACTGAAAATAAACAGCAAACGAAAGGATGAAAAAAAAGCACAAGCAAAAGAAATGAAAGAAGAACTAAATAAATAAATATAAATATATGAACTAATGGAAACAAAAGTAGAGGGAATGAGCTAAAAGAAACAAATGAGAAAATAAAGACGGAAAACATTAAAAGAAACAGGAAAATAAAAAAAAGCACAACAAAAAACATAGAAGCAGAAAAAAAAGTAACAGAGGAAAACAAATGTAAAAAGTGAACTACAAGGATCAAAACAACAAAAAGTTGAGACAAGATGAAAGACAACTGAAAACCAGTCAAGAAAAACAAAAAAACTAAGAATATAATAAAAAACTAAAAGCCAATAAAATCAAGAACGAAACAAAGAGAACAGAAACAAGGAAACAAATGAACGAACACCAAGCAAATGAAGAAAAACAAACCAAAAAGCAGACATTCAGTAATAAACCAGATAAATGCACAAACGTATATTATCATACCAGACCGGCGCCTGAGCCGAATGCAATGCTAAACAGCTATTTGGCTTTTGTCTAACATTATTTCCATGTGTCAGCTAAAAACTAAAGTCATTTCAAGAGTGCAGCAGCAGCTCCGATGAAAGATTACAAAGATGAACATGTACTAATAAAGCGAACAGCAGAAATGTTCACAAACAGTCCATTTTGATTCCACGTTAGGCCCGAGTTTGTGGCACGAGAGTGTATTTAAGATCAATGCACTTGATATTTCAGCATGTTTTGCAAATATTCTCTCAAATGGAAACATGTTGTGTCGGTTCTTCCCCGTCTCTCTCTCCTCTTCTCCTCCATTTCCACATAAACCACCTCCGAACACACACACACACACACACACACACACATAGAGACACACACACACACACACACACACACACACACAAAGACACACACACACACACACACACACACACACACAGAGAGACACACACCCACACACCCACACCACACACACATAGAGACACACACACACACCACACACACACACATAGAGACACACACACACACACACACACACACCACACACACACACACACACACGCACACACACACACACGGAAATATCGACGGGAATAAAAATTCTTTATTAAATTGTCAATACTTCATTTCAACCCCCTGTGGCCAAGCGGCCGTAATGTACGACGGCCTTTCGATGCGGCGCCGGCTCGGAAATATTTCATCAGCCGGTGAAAGCCTCTGATTTATCATTCGCCAGGGATCAATCGCTGGACAGGCCAACGGACAAGAGAAGGGGGAAAAAGCGTGATTTACGAGCATCGAGCTCGCAGTTATTCATTCATGCATCAAGAGCCGGTGTCCATTTTGTGTTGCAGCGAGCGGGAAGATAAAGCGACCTCCTTTTAATCTACAATATGACTCTGTTTCTTGTTCTAGAGAGAAACTGTGCAAATAACGAGGCTAAATGTTGATGTTCTTTCATTACTGGCACCGAAACCTGTGTTTCTGCTTGCTAAAGTCAGATGTTTGAGAGGTTTATAGCATGTTTTTCATGAAGTTGCTTTGGGTTGTGTGTTTGTGCCGACGCATTGAGCAGCATTCAGAGGAGAAACCTGCCTATATAATCAATGCAGTTCATTTAGCACAGTGAGGAATGACTCCTGATTATTCAGGCATTGCACATCATTAATAATGCATCATATCCGCTGAGAATGAGGGCGAAACAAAAAAAGAAAACACGAAGATACAAACCAAAGAAAAAACTGACTAAAGAAACCGAGAGTGAAAGAACGAATCAGACAAAAGAAAGAAAAAAACACAAATTAAAACACAGAAGCAAACCAATGAATGAAAGAAAAATTAAGGAATTAAATAAAAACCAAGAAAGTAGAAGCCAACAAAAGAATAAGAAACTGAAAGAGCAACAAATAAATAATTAAAACAATAGAAAATAAAACGTAAATCTGAATGAAAAAGAACAAGCTAAAAGAAAACTGAAAGAAACGAATAAATAATTGAAGCATGAGAGACAAAAAGAAACAAACATGAATGAACAAAAGAAAAAACAAAAGCACGAATGAAACCGAACGAACGAACGAGCCAAAAATTTACAAATTAAAGTAAAAAA
>QVTF01020206.1:57500-77261 GCA_003573665.1 Oxygymnocypris stewartii | reverse complement strand
TAATGAAAGTTGTGAGAATATTCCCTGTTATCATGCTGTAATAAATCATGTTTTTACCCACTCATTAAAAATTAATGTATTAGTGAATTGTTGGGCCTTTAAATAACAGTGTGAACTATTTTAATAAGTAGGCTATACAGTAAAGTACAGCAGGTCATAAATCTGATATATATTCCTGTGTTTATGAAGTCAAATATTACACAACTTTCTTACCATAGAAAAGTGTTAAAGTACAAACAATAAAATAGCCCATAATTAAAGCTCACACGTGGTTTTCTTGATAAAAGACAGCGACTGAATATCACTGAATTATTATGCACTTGAACTCCAGTTGATCATAAATCCAGACAGAATTATGAAAATATTGCCAATACAGCTGCCAGTATATACATAACCACACTAAAGTGCACATTTGTTTTGAGAATTATTATTGTTTTTTCTATGATTATGTATTTAACGTAGTACTTTTTCTGTTATTTTACAGAATATCTGGAAGCCTTTTCTACAAGTGAATAAAATATATATATAATATTTTTATTTCACAATTCTGACATATTTTCCCGTAATTGCAAGTTTAAATCTCACAATATTTTTTATCTGAATTTCGTGATATAAACTCTAAGTTCTGACTTTTTTCTCATAGTTGCGAGTTATACAGTCAGAATTGAGTTATAAACTCTCAATTGTGAGAAAATAGACCTTTTGACCTCAGAATTGGACTTCATAACACGCAATTTGAGTTCATAATAACAGGAACAAAAATATATCAAAGCTTAATTATTGATTATTAATATGCATTTCTAAGAACTTCATTTGAACAACTTTAAAGATGATTTTCTCAATATTTAGATTTTTTTGCACCCTCAGATTCCAGATTTACAAATATTATCAGATCATAACAAACCATACATCAATGGAAATATTATTTATTAAGCTTTCATATGATGCATAAATCTCAGTTTCACAAAATGGACCCTTATGACTGGTTTTGTGCTCATATGTGCTTGCCTAAACGATGGGTTATGATTGATGTGCACATTAATAGATTAAACTAGGCAAACTTTAGCCTCACCATGGAGTTGGCCTATGATATTTACTGTTATTAGTTTTTTACTCCCAGTCATGAAATGTCATGTTTGGCTCCTAAAAGGCATCAAGGGTTTCTCTGTTAATCCTAACAAAGATTTCTTCTACATTCTTCAATTCAAACGGTCTGTAATGCAGCTAAAGGTTTTTCCAGCAGCTTGCACATTAATCCTCGTGTTCTCTTTAGGCTGAGGTTTGTTTGTCTAGACTTTCTCTAGTTTCCGTCCCTCCTCAGACGCGCCGGCTCGTCTCGTCATCAGAGCAGCGAGTGTTTCTGAAGAGATGGAGCCGAACTCGAGCGAGAAGGAGCTGTAAAACAGCAGCACGATGATGGCAAACATCCACTCCAATATAGCAGACGCATGCTGGAGAACAAAACTCTCCTGAATGAAGAACACACCGCCTGCAGGACACAACGTTAAGGAACAACTGCACAGCACTTATGGCCAGTTATATGACTTTATGAGCACTGTATGTAGTGGATATTGAGTATGAGGGTGGTGAAGGCCAGCGCGGTGAGCGTCAGCCGCAGATGAGCCGTCTGGAAGTCTCTCGGCGTCTCGGCTGCGCGGTACGAAAGCAGCGTCTGCACGCTCACAAACAGCAGACTGCCAGGGAAGGCCAGACCCGCGCCCACATAATGAAGAACTTTAGCATGGTCCACCTGCAGAAAACAGCACAAGTTACAGTTTCAATCCCACTTCACTCTCAGATAAAAGGCATGAAATCTGGCCCTGGGACGGGTGACTCTTGACACGCAAAATTGAAATTCGAAAGCATAATAAAAAGCATAATAAATACGCTTTCCATTGATGTAAGGTTTGTTATGATAGCACAATATTTGACTGAGATACAACTATTTGAAAATCTGAAATCTGAGAATCTGAGAACTCTATTTATTGAGAAAAGCACTTTTAAAGTTGTCTAAATGAAGTTCTTGGCAATGCATATTACTAATCAAAAATTGAGTTTTTATATATTTAGGGTATTAAATTTACAAAATGTTTCCATGGAACATGATCTTTATTTAATATCCTATTGATTTTTGTGATAACAGAAACATTTATAATTTTGACTCATACAATGTATTGTTGTCTATTGCTACAAATATACCTGTGCTGCTTATGACTGCTTCTGTGCTCCGGGCTCACATGTGTAAAAGCACACATTTATGGGCTAATAAACTATACCAGCAGGAAAGAAGTCGCAATGAATGAGGAAAAAACAATCGTGTTTGTTCTTATGTTGATAAAAGTTGAAAGGCGCAGGTAGAGATCTGGAGGAGACGCCTGGACGAAGAGCAGCACTTAAGATGTTACAGAATTATTAACTATTAGGGAGATTTATTTTCATATGTATCAACCAAATTAAAAAAGAGAGCCTGAACGGCGTTAAAAACACCATAATCTAGTAAAATAAGTTTCTAAATATTGAACGTAGTGTATTAAATACCAAATTATCAAATGGTGTATATAAAAAAAATCTCTTTTGAAAGGTGGAAGAAAAACGGTGAGTAGCTGCTTTGTTCTTGTTTTCTTACTTGAAAGTTTCCCACAATCATGAGTCCTGCAGCACAGAGCCATCCGGCAAACAGACCCTCGATGTTCAACACACTGTTGCTGTGCTTATGGATGAGCTGAGCGTAACGCAGCAGACCAATCACAATCACTGTAACACAAACAGACCAATCACAATCACTGTAACACAAACAGACCAATCACAATCACTGTAACACAAACAGACCAATCACAATCACTGTAACACAAACAGAACAATCACAATCACTGTAACACAAACAGACCAATCACAATCACTGTTAAACAGCACAGACCAATCACAGTCACTGTAACATCAGACAGACCAATCACAGTCACTGTACACACAACAAGAACAATCACAATCACTGTAACACAGACAGACCAATCAACATCACTGTCACACAAACAGAACAATCCACCATCACTGTAACACAAACAGAACAATCACAATCACTGTAACACAAACCAGACCATCACACATCACTGTAACACAAACAGAACAATCACAATCACTGTAACACAGACAGACCAATCACAGTCACTGTAACACAAACAGAACAATCACAATCACTGTAACACAAACAGAACAATCACACCTCACTGTAACCCAGACAGAACGAGCATAGTCCACTGTAACACAGGACAGACCAATCACAGTCACTCGTAACACAAACAGAACAATCACTGTAACACAGGACAGGAACAATCCAGTCACTGAAACAGAATCCCAGGTAACACAAACAGAACAATCACAGTAACACAAACAGAAACATCACAGCACAGTAACACAAACAGAACAATCACAGTCACAGTAACAACAAACAGAACAATCACAATCACTGCTAACACAAACAGAACAATCACAATCACTGTAACACAGACAGAACAATCACAATCACTGTAACCCAAACAGAACAATCACTGTAACACAAACAGAACAATCACAATCACTGTAACACAAAGAGACCAATCACAATCACTGTAACACAGACAGAACAATCACTGTAACACAAACAGAACAATCACTGTAACACAGACAGAACAATCACTGTAACGCAAACAGAACAATCACAATCACTGTAACACAAACAGAACAATCACAGTCACTGTAACACAGACAGACCAATCACAATCACTGTAACACAGACAGAACAATCACAGTCACTGTAACACAAACAGAACAATCACAATCACTGTAACACACAAACAGACCAATCACAATCACTGTAACACACAAACAGAACAATCACAATCACTGTAACACACAAACAGACCAATCACAATCACTGTAACACACAAACAGAACAATCACAATCACTGTAACACAAACAGAACAATCACAGTCACTGTAACAGACAGACCAATCACAATCACTGTAACACACACAGACCAATCACAATCACTGTAACACAAACAGAACAATCACAATCACTGTAACACAACCAGAACAATCACAGTCACTGTAACACAAACAGAACAATCACAGTAACACAACAGAACAATCACAGTAACACAAACAGAACAATCACAGTCACACAAACAGAACAATCACAATCACTGTAACACAAACAGAACAATCACAATCACTGTAACACAGACAGAACAATCACAATCACTGTAACACAAACAGAACAATCACAATCACTGTAACACAAACAGAACAATCACAATCACTGTAACACAAAGAGACCAATCACAATCACTGTAACACAGACAGAACAATCACTGTAACACAAACAGAACAATCACAATCACTGTAACACAAACAGAACAATCACTGTAACGCAAACAGAACAATCACAATCACTGTAACACAAACAGAACAATCACAGTCACTGTAACACAGACAGAACAATCACAATCACTGTAACACACAAACAGACCAATCACAATCACTGTAACACACAAACAGAACAATCACAGTCACTGTAACACAGACAGACCAATCACAATCACTGTAACACACACAGACCAATTACAGTCACTGTAACACAAACAGAACAATCACAATCGCTGTAACACAGACAGACCAATCACAATCACTGTAACACACAGACAGACCAATCACAATCACTGTAACACACAAACAGACCAATCACAATCACTGTAACACAAACAGAACAATCACAATCGCTGTAACACAGACAGACCAATCACATCACTGTAACACACAGACAGACCAATCACAATCACTGTAACACACAAACAGAACAATCACAGTCACTGTAACACAGACAGACCAATCACAATCACTGTAACACACACAGACCAATTACAGTCACTGTAACACAAACAGAACAATCACAATCGCTTGTAACACAAACAGAACAATCACAGCCACTGTAACACAGACAGACCAATCACAATCACTGTAACACACACAGACCAATTACAGTCACTGTAACACAAACAGAACGATCACAGTCACTGTAACACAGACAGAATAATCACAATCACTGTAACACACACAGACCAATTACAGTCACTGTAACACAAACAGAACAATCACAGTCACTGTAACACAGACAGACCAATCACAATCACTGTAACACAGACAGAACAATCACAATCACTATAACACACACAGAACAATCACAATCACTGTAACACAAACAGAACAATCACAATCACTGTAACACAGACAGAACAATCACAATCCCTGTAACACAAACAGAACAATCACAATCACTGTAACACAAACAGAACAATCACAGTAACACAAACAGAACGATCATAGTCACTGTAACACAAACAGAACAATCACAATCACTGTAACACAGACAGAACGATCATAGTCACTGTAACACAAACAGACCAATCACAATCACTGTAACACAGACAGAACGATCACAGTCACTGTAACACAGACAGAACGATCACAATTACTGTAACACAAACAGAACAATCACAATCACTGTAACACAGACAGAACGATCATAGTCACTGTAACACAAACAGACCAATCACAATCACTGTAACACAGACAGAACGATCACAGTCACTGTAACACAGACAGAACGATCACAATTACTGTAACACAAACAGAACAATCACAATCACTGTAACACAGACAGAACGATCACAGTCACTGTAACACAGACAGAACGATCACAATTACTGTAACACAAACAGAACAATCACAATCCCTGTAACACAAACAGAACGATCACAGTCACTGTAACACAGACAGAACAATCACAATCACTGTAACACACACAGACCAATTACAGTCACTGTAACACAAACAGAACAATCACAGTCACTGTAAACACAGACAGAACAATCACAGTCACTGTAACACAGACAGACCAATCACAATCACTGTAACACAAACAGAACAATCACAATCACTGTAACACAAACAGAACAATCACAGTCACTGTAACACAGACAGAACGATCACAATCACTGTAACACAGACGACCAATCAACAGTCACTGTAACACAGACAGACCATCACAATCACTGTAACACAAACAGAACAATCACAATCACTGTAACACAGACAGAACAATCACAATCACTGTAACACAAACAGAACAATCACAATCCCTGTAACACAAACAGAAACACTCACAGTAACACAAACAGAACAATCACAATCACTGTAACACAAACAGAACAATCACAATCACTGTAACACAGACAGACCAATCACAATCACTGTAACACAGACAGAACAAATCACAATCACTGTAACACAAAACAGAACAATCACAATCAACTGTAACACAGACAGAACGATCACAATCACTGTAACACAAACAGAACAATCACAATCACTGTAACACAAACAGAACGATCACAGTCACTGTAACACAAACAGAACGATCACAATCACTGTAACACAAACAGAACGATCACAGTCACTGTAACACAAACAGAACGATCACAATCACTGTAACACAAACAGAACAATCACAATCACTGTAACACAAACAGAACGATCACAGTCACTGTAAACACAAACAGAACGATCACAATCACTGTAACACAAACAGAACAATCACAATCACTGTAACACAGACAGAACGATCACAGTCACTGTAACACAGACAGAACGATTCACAATCACTGTAACACAAACAGAACAATCACAATCACTGTAACACAAACAGAACAATCACAATCACTGTAACACAAACAAGAACGATCACAGTCACTGTAACACAAACAGAACGATCACATCACTGTAACACAAACAGAACAATCACAATCACTGTAACACAAACAGAACAATCACAATCACTGTAACACAAACAGAACAATCACAGTAACACAAACAGAACGATCACAATCACTGTAACACAGACAGAACGATCACAATCACTGTAACACACAAACAGAACAATCACAATCACTGTAACACAAACAGAACAATCACAGTAACACAAACAGAACAATCACAGTCACTGTAACACACACAGACCAATTACAGTCACTGTAACACAAACAGAACAATCACAATCACTGTAACACAAACAGAACAATCACAATCTCTGTAACACAAACAGAACAATCACAGTAACACAAACAGAACAATCACAGTCACTGTAACACACACAGACCAATTACAGTCACTGTAACACAAACAGGAACGATCACAGTCACTGTAACACAAACAGAACAATCACAGTCACAGTAACACAACAGAACAATCACAATCACTGTAACACAAACAGAACGATCACAGTCACTGTAACACAAACAGAACAATCACAATCACTGTAACACAAACAGAACAATCACAATCACTGTAACACAAACAGAACAATCACAGTCACTGTAACACAAACAGAACAATCACAATCACTGTAACACAAACAGAACAATCACAATCACTGCAACACAAACAGAACAATCACAATCACTGTAACACAAACAGAACAATCACAGTAACACAAACAGAACGATCACAATCACTGTAACACAGACAGAACGATCACAATCACTGTAACACAAACAGAACAATCACAATCTCTGTAACACAAACAGAACAATCACTGTAACACAGACAGACCAATCACAGTCACTGTAACACAAACAGAACAATCACAATCACTGTAACACAAACAGAACAATCACACTCACTGTAACACAGACAGAACGAGCATAGTCACTGTAACACAGACAGACCAATCACAGTCACTGTAACACAAACAGAACAATCACTGTAACACAGACAGACCAATCACAATCACTGTAACACAGACAGACCAATCACAATCACTGTAACACAGACAGACCAATCACAGTCACTGTAACACAAACAGAACAATCACAATCACTGTAACACAGACAGACCAATCACAATCACTGTAACACAGACAGACCAATCACAGTCACTGTAACACAAACAGAACAATCACAATCACTGTAACACAGACAGACCAATCACAGTCACTGTAACACAAACAGAACAATCACAATCACTGTAACACAGACAGACCAATCACAGTCACTTTAACACAGACAGACCAATCACAATCACTGTAACACAAACAGAACGATCACAATCACTGTAACACAGACAGACCAATCACAATCACTGTAACACAGACAGACCAATCACAGTCACTGTAACACAAACAGAACGATCACAGTCACTGTAACACAGACAGACCAATCACAATCACTGTAACACAGACAGAACAATCACAATCACTGTAACACAGACAGACCAATCACAATCACTGTAACACAGACAGACCAATCACAGTCACTGTAACACAAACAGAACGATCACAGTCACTGTAACACAGACAGACCATCACAGTCACTGTAACACAGACAGACCAATCACAATCACTGTAACACAGACAGACCAATCACTGTAACACAGACAGACCAATCACAATCACTGTAACACAGACAGAACAATCACAATCACTGTAACACAGACAGAACGATCACAGTCACTGTAACACAGACAGAACAATCACAATCACTGTAACACAGACAGACAATCACAGTCACTGTAACACAAACAGAACATCACATCACTGTAACACACAGACCAATCACTGTAACACAGACAGACCAATCACAGTCACTGTAACACAGACAGACCAATCACAGTCACTGTAACACAAACAGAACGATCACAGTCACTGTAACACAGACAGACCAATCACTGTAACACAGACAGACCAATCACAGTCACTGTAACACAGACAGACCAATCACAGTCACTGTAACACAAACAGAACGATCACAGTCACTGTAACACAGACAGACCAATCACTGTAACACAGACAGACCAATCACAGTCACTGTAACACAACAGACCAATCACAATCACTGTAACACAAACAGAACGATCACAGTCACTGTAACACAGACAGACCAATCACAATCACTGTAACACAGACAGACCAATCACAATCACTGTAACACAGACAGACCAATCACTGTAACACAGACAGACCAATCACAATCACTGTAACACAGACAGAACAATCACAATCACTGTAACACAGACAGAACGATCACAGTCACTGTAACACAGACAGAACAATCACAATCACTGTAACACAGACAGACCAATCACAGTCACTGTAACACAAACAGAACAATCACAGTCACTGTAACACAAACAGAACAATCACAGTCACTGTAACACAAACAGAACAATCACAATCACTGTAACACAGACAGACCAATCACAGTCACTGTAACACAAACAGAACAATCACAATCACTGTAACACAGACAGACCAATCACAGTCACTGTAACACAAACAGAACAATCACAGTCACTGTAACACAGACAGAACAATCACTGTAACACACACAGACCAATCACAGTCACTGTAACACACAAACAGACCAATCACAATCACTGTAACACAAACAGAACAATCACAATCACTGTAACACAAACAGAACAATCACAATCACTGTAACACAAACAGAACAATCACAATCACTGTAACACAAACAGAACAATCACAGTAACAGAAACAGAACAATCACAGTCACTGTAACACAAACAGAACAATCACAGTAACACAAACAGAACAATCACAGTCACTGTAACACAAACAGAACAATCACAGTAACACAAACAGAACAATCACAGTAACACAAACAGAACAATCACAGTCACAGTAACACAAACAGAACAATCACAATCACTGTAACACAAACAGAACAATCACAATCACTGTAACACAGACAGAACAATCACAATCACTGTAACCCAAACAGAACAATCACTGTAACACAAACAGAACAATCACAATCACTGTAACACAAAGAGACCAATCACAATCACTGTAACACAGACAGAACAATCACTGTAACACAAACAGAACAATCACTGTAACACAGACAGAACAATCACTGTAACGCAAACAGAACAATCACAATCACTGTAACACAAACAGAACAATCACAGTCACTGTAACACAGACAGACCAATCACAATCACTGTAACACACAAACAGACCAATCACAATCACTGTAACACACAAACAGAACAATCACAATCACTGTAACACAAACAGAACAATCACAGTCACTGTAACAGACAGACCAATCACAATCACTGTAACACACACAGACCAATCACAATCACTGTAACACAAACAGAACAATCACAATCACTGTAACACAAACAGAACAATCACAGTCACTGTAACACAAACAGAACAATCACAGTAACACAAACAGAACAATCACAGTAACACAAACAGAACAATCACAGTCACACAAACAGAACAATCACAATCACTGTAACACAAACAGAACAATCACAATCACTGTAACACAGACAGAACAATCACAATCACTGTAACACAAACAGAACAATCACAATCACTGTAACACAAACAGAACAATCACAATCACTGTAACACAAAGAGACCAATCACAATCACTGTAACACAGACAGAACAATCACTGTAACACAAACAGAACAATCACTGTAACGCAAACAGAACAATCACAATCACTGTAACACAAACAGAACAATCACAGTCACTGTAACACAGACAGAACAATCACAATCACTGTAACACACAAACAGACCAATCACAATCACTGTAACACACAAACAGAACAATCACAGTCACTGTAACACAGACAGACCAATCACAATCACTGTAACACACACAGACCAATTACAGTCACTGTAACACAAACAGAACAATCACAATCGCTGTAACACAGACAGACCAATCACAATCACTGTAACACACAGACAGACCAATCACAATCACTGTAACACACAAACAGACCAATCACAATCACTGTAACACAAACAGAACAATCACAATCGCTGTAACACAGACAGACCAATCACAATCACTGTAACACACAGACAGACCAATCACAATCACTGTAACACACAAACAGAACAATCACAGTCACTGTAACACAGACAGACCAATCACAATCACTGTAACACACACAGACCAATTACAGTCACTGTAACACAAACAGAACAATCACAATCGCTGTAACACAAACAGAACAATCACAGCCACTGTAACACAGACAGACCAATCACAATCACTGTAACACACACAGACCAATTACAGTCACTGTAACACAAACAGAACGATCACAGTCACTGTAACACAGACAGAATAATCACAATCACTGTAACACACACAGACCAATTACAGTCACTGTAACACAAACAGAACAATCACAGTCACTGTAACACAGACAGAACAATCACAGTCACTGTAACACAGACAGACCAATCACAATCACTGTAACACAGACAGAACAATCACAATCACTATAACACACACAGAACAATCACAATCACTGTAACACAAACAGAACAATCACAATCACTGTAACACAGACAGAACAATCACAATCCCTGTAACACAAACAGAACAATCACAATCACTGTAACACAAACAGAACAATCACAGTAACACAAACAGAACGATCATAGTCACTGTAACACAAACAGAACAATCACAATCACTGTAACACAGACAGAACGATCATAGTCACTGTAACACAAACAGACCAATCACAATCACTGTAACACAGACAGAACGATCACAGTCACTGTAACACAGACAGAACGATCACAATCACTGTAACACAAACAGAACAATCACAATCACTGTAACACAGACAGAACGATCATAGTCACTGTAACACAAACAGACCAATCACAATCACTGTAACACAAACAGAACAATCACAATCACTGCAACACAAACAGAACAATCACAATCACTGTAACACAGACAGAACGATCACAGTCACTGTAACACAGACAGAACGATCACAATTACTGTAACACAAACAGAACAATCACAATCCCTGTAACACAAACAGAACGATCACAGTCACTGTAACACAGACAGAACAATCACAATCACTGTAACACACACAGACCAATTACAGTCACTGTAACACAAACAGAACAATCACAGTCACTGTAACACAGACAGAACAATCACAGTCACTGTAACACAGACAGACCAATCACAATCACTGTAACACAAACAGAACAATCACAATCACTGTAACACAAACAGAACAATCACAGTCACTGTAACACAGACAGAACGATCACAATCACTGTAACACAGACAGACCAATCACAGTCACTGTAACACAGACAGACCAATCACAATCACTGTAACACAAACAGAACAATCACAATCACTGTAACACAGACAGAACAATCACAATCACTGTAACACAAACAGAACAATCACAATCCCTGTAACACAAACAGAACAATCACAGTAACACAAACAGAACAATCACAATCACTGTAACACAAACAGAACAATCACAATCACTGTAACACAGACAGACCAATCACAATCACTGTAACACAGACAGAACAATCACAATCACTGTAACACAAACAGAACAATCACAATCACTGTAACACAGACAGAACGATCACAATCACTGTAACACAAACAGAACAATCACAATCACTGTAACACAAACAGAACGATCACAGTCACTGTAACACAAACAGAACGATCACAATCACTGTAACACAAACAGAACGATCACAGTCACTGTAACACAAACAGAACGATCACAATCACTGTAACACAAACAGAACAATCACAATCACTGTAACACAAACAGAACGATCACAGTCACTGTAACACAAACAGAACGATCACAATCACTGTAACACAAACAGAACAATCACAATCACTGTAACACAGACAGAACGATCACAGTCACTGTAACACAGACAGAACGATCACAATCACTGTAACACAAACAGAACAATCACAATCACTGTAACACAAACAGAACAATCACAATCACTGTAACACAAACAGAACGATCACAGTCACTGTAACACAAACAGAACGATCACAATCACTGTAACACAAACAGAACAATCACAATCACTGTAACACAAACAGAACAATCACAATCACTGTAACACAAACAGAACAATCACAGTAACACAAACAGAACGATCACAATCACTGTAACACAGACAGAACGATCACAATCACTGTAACACACAAACAGAACAATCACAATCACTGTAACACAAACAGAACAATCACAGTAACACAAACAGAACAATCACAGTCACTGTAACACACACAGACCAATTACAGTCACTGTAACACAAACAGAACAATCACAATCACTGTAACACAAACAGAACAATCACAATCTCTGTAACACAAACAGAACAATCACAGTAACACAAACAGAACAATCACAGTCACTGTAACACACACAGACCAATTACAGTCACTGTAACACAAACAGAACGATCACAGTCACTGTAACACAAACAGAACAATCACAATCACTGTAACACAAACAGAACAATCACAATCACTGTAACACAAACAGAACAATCACAGTCACTGTAACACAAACAGAACAATCACAATCACTGTAACACAAACAGAACAATCACAATCACTGCAACACAAACAGAACAATCACAATCACTGTAACACAAACAGAACAATCACAGTAACACAAACAGAACGATCACAATCACTGTAACACAGACAGAACGATCACAATCACTGTAACACAAACAGAACAATCACAATCACTGTAACACAAACAGAACAATCACAATCACTGTAACACAAACAGAACAATCACAATCACTGTAACACAAACAGAACAATCACAGTAACACAAACAGAACGATCACAATCACTGTAACACAGACAGAACGATCACAGTCACTGTAACACAGACAGAACGATCACAATCACTGTAACACAAACAGAACAATCACAATCACTGTAACACAAACAGAACGATCACAGTCACTGTAACACAAACAGAACGATCACAATCACTGTAACACAAACAGAACAATCACAATCACTGTAACACAAACAGAACAATCACAATCACTGTAACACAAACAGAACAATCACAGTAACACAAACAGAACGATCACAATCACTGTAACACAGACAGAACGATCACAATCACTGTAACACACAAACAGAACAATCACAATCACTCTAACACAAACAGAACAATCACAGTAACACAAACAGAACAATCACAGTCACTGTAACACAGACAGAACAATCACAATCACTGTAACACAAACAGAACAATCACAATCACTGTAACACAAACAGAACAATCACAATCTCTGTAACACAAACAGAACAATCACAGTAACACAAACAGAACAATCACAGTCACTGTAACACACACAGACCAATTACAGTCACTGTAACACAAACAGAACGATCACAGTCACTGTAACACAAACAGAACAATCACAGTCACAGTAACACAAACAGAACAATCACAATCACTGTAACACAAACAGAACGATCACAGTCACTGTAACACAAACAGAACAATCACAATCACTGTAACACAAACAGAACAATCACAATCACTGTAACACAAACAGAACAATCACAGTCACTGTAACACAAACAGAACAATCACAATCACTGTAACACAAACAGAACAATCACAATCACTGTAACACAAACAGAACAATCACAATCACTGTAACACAAACAGAACAATCACAGTAACACAAACAGAACGATCACAATCACTGTAACACAGACAGAACGATCACAATCACTGTAACACAAACAGAACAATCACAATCACTGTAACACAAACAGAACAATCACAGTAACACAAACAGAACAATCACAGTCACTGTAACACAAACAGAACAATCACAGTAACACAAACAGAAAAATCACAGTAACACAAACAGAACAATCACAGTCACAGTAACACAAACAGAACAATCACAATCACTGTAACACAAACAGAACAATCACAATCACTGTAACACAAACAGAACAATCACAATCACTGTAACACAAAGAGACCAATCACAATCACTGTAACACAGACAGAACAATCACAATTTACTGTAACACAAACAGATCAATCACTGTAACACAGACAGAACAATCACAATCACTGTAACGCAAACAGAACAATCACAATCACTGTAACACAGACAGACCAATCACAGTCACTGTAACACAGACAGAACGATCACAATCACTGTAACACAGACAGAACGATCATAGTCACTGTAACACAAACAGAACAATCACAATCACTGTAACACAGACAGACCAATCACAATCACTGTAACACAAACAGAACAATCACAATCACTGTAACACAAACAGAACGATCACAGTCACTGTAACACAAACAGAACAATCACAATCACTGTATCACAATCACTGTAACACAAACAGAACGATCACAGTCACTGTAACACAAACAGAACAATCACAATCACTGTAACACAAACAGAACAATCACAATCACTGTAACACAAACAGAACAATCACAATCACTGTAACACAAACAGAACAATCACAGTAACACAAACAGAACGATCACAATCACTGTAACACAGACAGAACGATCACAATCACTGTAACACAAACAGAACAATCACAATCACTGTAACACAAACAGAACAATCACAGTAACACAAACAGAACAATCACAGTCACTGTAACACAAACAGAACAATCACAGTAACACAAACAGAACAATCACAGTAACACAAACAGAACAATCACAGTCACAGTAACACAAACAGAACAATCACAATCACTGTAACACAAACAGAACAATCACAATCACTGTAACAGACAGAACAATCACAATCACTGTAACACAAACAGAACAATCACAATCACTGTAACACAAACAGAACAATCACAATCACTGTAACACAAAGAGACCAATCACAATCACTGTAACACAGACAGAACAATCACAATTTACTGTAACACAAACAGAACAATCACTGCAACGCAAACAGAACAATCACAATCACTGTAACACAAACCGAACAATCACAGTCACTGTAACACAAACAGAACGATCACAGTCACTGTAACACAAACAGAACAATCACAATCACTGTAACACAAACAGAACGATCACAATCACTGTAACACAGACAGAACAATCACAATCACTGTAACACAAACAGAACAATCACAGTCACTGTAACACAAACAGAACAATCACAATCACTGTAACACAAACAGAACAATCACAATCACTGTAACACAAACAGAACAATCACAATCACTGTAACACAAACAGAACAATCACAGTAACACAAACAGAACGATCACAATCACTGTAACACAGACAGAACGATCACAATCACTGTAACACAAACAGAACAATCACAATCACTGTAAAACAAACAGAACAATCACAGTAACACAAACAGAACAATCACAGTCACTGTAACACAAACAGAACAATCACAGTAACACAAACAGAAAAATCACAGTAACACAAACAGAACAATCACAGTCACAGTAACACAAACAGAACAATCACAATCACTGTAACACAAACAGAACAATCACAATCACTGTAACACAAACAGAACAATCACAATCACTGTAACACAAAGAGACCAATCACAATCACTGTAACACAGACAGAACAATCACAATTTACTGTAACACAAACAGAACAATCACTGTAACACAGACAGAACAATCACAATCACTGTAACGCAAACAGAACAATCACAATCACTGTAACACAGACAGACCAATCACAGTCACTGTAACACAGACAGAACGATCACAATCACTGTAACACAAACAGAACAATCACAATCACTGTAACACAAACAGAACGATCACAGTCACTGTAACACAAACAGAACAATCACAATCACTGTATCACAATCACTGTAACACAAACAGAACGATCACAGTCACTGTAACACAAACAGAACAATCACAATCACTGTAACACAAACAGAACAATCACAATCACTGTAACACAAACAGAACAATCACAATCACTGTAACACAAACAGAACAATCACAGTAACACAAACAGAACGATCACAATCACTGTAACACAGACAGAACGATCACAATCACTGTAACACAAACAGAACAATCACAATCACTGTAACACAAACAGAACAATCACAGTAACACAAACAGAACAATCACAGTCACTGTAACACAAACAGAACAATCACAGTAACACAAACAGAACAATCACAGTAACACAAACAGAACAATCACAGTCACAGTAACACAAACAGAACAATCACAATCACTGTAACACAAACAGAACAATCACAATCACTGTAACAGACAGAACAATCACAATCACTGTAACACAAACAGAACAATCACAATCACTGTAACACAAACAGAACAATCACAATCACTGTAACACAAAGAGACCAATCACAATCACTGTAACACAGACAGAACAATCACAATTTACTGTAACACAAACAGAACAATCACTGCAACGCAAACAGAACAATCACAATCACTGTAACACAAACCGAACAATCACAGTCACTGTAACACAAACAGAACGATCACAGTCACTGTAACACAAACAGAACAATCACAATCACTGTAACACAAACAGAACGATCACAATCACTGTAACACAGACAGAACAATCACAATCACTGTAACACAAACAGAACAATCACAGTCACTGTAACACAAACAGAACAATCACAATCCCTGTAACACAAACAGAACGATCACAATCACTGTAACACAGACAGAACAATCACAATCACTGTAACACAAACAGAACAATCACAGTCACTGTAACACACACAGAACAATCACTGTAACACAGACAGAACAATCACAATCACTGTAACACAGACAGAACAATCACAATCACTGTAACACAAACAGAACAATCACAGTCACTGTAACACAAACAGAACGATCACAATCACTGTAACACAGACAGAACAATCACAATCACTGTAACACAAACAGAACAATCACAGTCACTGTAACACAAACAGAACAATCACAATCACTGTAACACAAACAGAACGATCACAATCACTGTAACACAGACAGAACAATCACAATCACTGTAACACAAACAGAACGATCACAGTCACTGTAACACAAACAGAACAATCACAATCACTGTAACACAAACAGAACAATCACAATCACTGTAACACAAACAGACCAATCACATCAAAAACAGATTAAATATGCTGAAAGAGTTGTTAGAGTCAGATGAGTGTTTCTATATTTCAGAACTGAATCAGTGAATCAGCGAATTATTGAATCAGAGAATCAGCGAATCATTGAATCAGCGAATCATTGAATCAGAGAATCAGCAAATCATTGAATCAGCTAATCATTGAATCAGCGAATCAGTGAATCAGCGAATCAGCGAATCATTGAATCAGAGAATCATTGAATCAGCGAATCAGAGAATCATTGAATCAGAGAACCAGCGAATCATTGAATCAGTGAATCATTGAATCAGTGAATCAGCTAATCATTGAATCAGTGAATCAGCTAATCATTGAATCAGTGAATCAGAGAATCATTGAATCAGCGAATCAGCGAATCATTGAATCAGCGAATCAGAGAATCAGCGAATCATTGAATCAGTGAATCACTTACTCACGAATGAAGCAGTGCTGCACAGCAGACTGAACCAGCAGCTCTCTGGAGGAACGTCGCCGCATTTACTGCACACACATCAGGAGGATCAAAAACATGTGTGACAATTTATCCCTTTAGTTTATCTTCTAATAAAATGTTATGTTTTTGATACCTGATGAGTGGGATGTTGTCCAGCGTGCAGCACAGATCAGATCCGCTCTGAAGAGCCAAAGACGTCTCACAGCTCGAGTTATATACCCTACAAACACACATACTGAGACAATATTTGCTGACTGCATGCATAAAATAAGTTTAAACAAAGATTTTACAAGGGTTTTGATTATTAACATTGCTAAATCTTTCCTTCTCATTAACGAATGTGAGATAACTAAACTCTTGAGATAGCAAACTGTATAGTTCGGCATTTAACAGACTGATCAATGTGAACAAACACAGAGACCTGACAGTCAAACAACCCCTTTAACCCCGAAATAAATGTGATCTAATCAAACACTTCAGTGAAATCTTATTCATTTATTGTTGAGGAGATTCTATTGATATCTGAATAAAATCAATCACAGCATTCTCTGTTTTACACCAAGAGAAGATTCAATATTCACCAGTTATTCACAGGACAAATGTGCTGATTGTAAAGAGCCATCGCATATCTGTGAGGGAGAGACAGAGAGAGAGAGAGAGAGAGAGAGAGAGAGAGAGAGAGAGAGAGAGAGAGAGAGGGAGAGAGAGAGAGAGAGAGAGAGAGAGAGACAGAGAGAGGGAGAGAGAGACAGAGAGAGAGAGAAAGAGAGACAGAGAGAGAGAACGAGAGAGAGAGAGAAAGAGCGAGAGAGACAGAGACAGAGAGACAGATTTCAGAAATCCAACATGTCTTTACACAAGTTTTCAGATCAACTGAGCAAAACTGATTCTTAATAACTACTAAAGGAGTTTTGCAAAAAGTGATACATTTGTGAAAGGCATTTAACTCCACTCAAGCTCAAATTAAATTCACATTGCAAACATTTACGCATTTAATGAGCAAATATAATCACATTATGATTAAATGGATAAACTCCAATTCTCTAAGACAAAGTTACAATATATTCAGTAATATATAAAAATAACAAAAAATATACTTTTTTACTCAATATATTAGCCATTATTGTTAACTACTGAAGAACTAAAACCATGAAAAAATGACTTGACATAAACTAATATAAAAAAATACAAATTGCACAACAAACTGACAAAAA
>QVTF01020206.1:10000-55000 GCA_003573665.1 Oxygymnocypris stewartii | reverse complement strand
CTGTATACATTAACAACATTAACTCATGAAGAAGGACGAATCTCACAAACATTTGACCACATTTCACCCTAAAACCATTCGGACAATCGCATTTTGCATTAATAAAATAAAGCCTATTTGCACTTTTTAACTTTTTTTTTTTTTGCATGTGACATTATTTTCACAACAATTAATTAAGTTATGCACACTTTATAAAATACTGTCATTCAACATTTTTTTTACATTAAATCAACAACTTACATTTATAGATTCACGTGCTTTACAGCTGAAATAATTTGTTTTATGATTACATTACAATAATGAGAATGTGGAGGTCTCATGTTATTGTCATTAAAAAATAGCACAATGCCAAAAAGCCAAATAATGCACACACAATTTTTTTTAATTTATAAAAGTTATATTTAATAATTTTGTTTTATATCTATATTTCTTATTCTTTAAAAATATTTGATTATTTATTTTTTAATCTCTAATCACTGAAAACAACATTTAACCCTTAAAGGGATATTTTCCTAATGCTAAATATCATTTCTTCTCTTCAAATACAGTATATGATGTGATTTAAGTTGTTGTTGACTGGTTTTGTGGCATTCACTTGCTCTTCATGAATATGTTTGATGCACTCATAAACAGTATTTTAACATCTGAGCATGTGAACTAGGGTTTATGGAGGGTTTTGCATTATTTCAAAGGATCTGGACACAAGCGGACGGCAGTGATGAGTTCTTCTCACTCTCGTTTCACTCTCTTCTCGTCTCCAGAGCGCTTGAGGTAGGACTGATAGAAGAAGACGGAGAAGAGCAGCAGGTAGCTGAGGTACATCACAGAGGCGTAGATGATGTTGTGCATGGAGGAGACGCAGTGGACTTCATGGTTCCAGAGATACAGGAGCCCCAGCACGCTCAGCCCCACCAGCATCTGTGTGATCTGCATGAGCGTGACCATCATGGCGAGGGGTCGCGGCACACGAGCGCCGGACGCTCTAGCCGTGTAGTAGCTGTACATGAACGCATGCACGGTGTAGTTCATGCCCATGAACCAGCCGCCGCCGGCCACACGGTCTTTATACGTGTACCAGCTGTACAGCAGGACAGTGATGTGATGATACCAGTGCAGGAAGATCAGACGCTGCTTACGCAGGACGATGAACACCGTGTCCCCTGAACAACATCACAAACTCTATGTAAAGCATGCATATCACTTCACTAATGCACTTATAATGGAAGCTTAGACTTATTGTGCATGCATCAATTAAATCAGTGTAATATCATTTGCTATGCATATTACATGTGCAAGGTTATTTTACATTAAATGCATGCATTTGACAGATGCTTCGAGTACATTGCATTCAAAATTAACATTTTAATCATCAGTTTTTGCTTTTCTTTTATGCAGTCTTTTAACTCAAAGTAACATGCACGAGGATACTAGAAAGAGTTGAGACGTAACTACACGTTGTTTGACTATAAGTCACATTTCACCCCAAAATATTACATTTATTTTTGCATGAATAAAATTAAGCCTATTTTAAGAACATTAAGATTTTTTCTTTCATAACAATTATTACCTTGTATTATAGTGTAACAAATACACTTTTTAAAATTGTAATTAACAAGTTAAAGGCTTAACTAAGATTATATAAGAAGATGATTAATTACAAGAAAATGCTTTTTTAATGTGTAGTTCAATACGTTAATTGCCATTTCTTTGTAATTGTGAATTTTGAGTCAAAATTGTTTATACACAAGTTTTTTTTTTCAGTCGTGTAAATGCTTTACCAATTATACAATATAATAAATGTCACAATGCAAATAAATAAATGGCTTAATTTTGCTGATGCTGAATATGAAATGTATTCTGGGGTGAAATATTGATGAAGATGTTTATATGAGCAAACTAGCAATCATAACACATAACCATAAATCAATCTGGTCAGATGAGTATTCTTACCACTACAGGTCAAAATAATATTTTACATCTCAAATAACACATTTATAAGTGTATAATAACACAAGAATCATCAGATCTGCTTCTAAGCCATTTATAACTAACTGTAAATGCATTTTTTGTTTGTTCTTGGAAAGTCATAATTATTGAACATTAATTTTAGGTGTTAAATGTTGCGGGTTAGAGTTTAAAGTTTAAATAAACTAAAGATCTGAATGACTTTTTGTACTTTACAGGTATTAAAAAATATAAAACTGTCACATATGCCTGACTTTCCAAACACCTTTACATAATATGTATGACTTTGCACTATGAAAAATCATTTTTCAAAGATTCATAAAGTATTTCAGTTTTTCAACATCAATTTCACTCGTCACTTGCCATTTTTTTGTAACTATTTGTGACCCTGGAGCACAAAAATCAGTCATAAGTGTCATAATTTTGTGAAATTGAGATTTATGCATAATCTGAAATCTAAATAAATAATATTTTCATTAATGTATGCTGTCACGAATCTGGTTTGTGGTCTTCATCAGCGGTCGCTCTTCATCATATTGACTCTCACACCACACAGACTGCTACATGTCACTCCGGACTACAGTTCCCATCATCCTTTGCACCTGAGAGCTATTACACACACTACGGGGTGTTTACACCTGGTCACTGATAGATGTCCTCCGAATATAAACACTGTGTGCTTTTCAATCTACAAATGGCCATCGTTTACCATGGATTTACTGTAGTAACAATAACAGCAGAAATGTGGGGTATTAATATAGATGTGTATTAAAGGAGTAAGTACACTGTATGTGTGATTAAGCTATAGGCTAGCGTGTGTGCATTTATAATAAATGTATTTAGATTACTGTTTTACATATAACTAGGCCACCTAGAAACCATTTTTACCACATTATTGAGGTGTATGTGTGTGGTTTTAACTATCATGATAAATTTATGCTACTATGGAAGAACAATGGTTCATTTTAATAAAAATAAAAAATAAAATGCCACCATATAAAAAGGAGGTTGTTGCCATTTTTACAGATGTTACTGATTTTGATAATAAACATACATTTACATCTGCATCCTAAATCAAACTCAATGTCAAATGTGCATTTCTAAGAGACAAAACATTATTAGTATTATTATTATTGCATATATGGGCATGTATCAAATATAATGAGGGATGGGTTTAGATTACCATATGTGTATGTAGAGGGGGGGGCATGTAAAAACGGTTGGTCTAGCAGTCAGTGTTACTCATTACTCTGCTAGTGTTAGCTGGCTTACCAAGCGTTTCCGTGTTTGGTTTGTGTTTAGTCTCCTGTATTGTTATGTGTTTGTGATAGCTGCCTTACGGAGCCAGTTCCCTGTCTTTGTTTCTGGTTGAGTTTCCTGTTTTTCTAGTTCCTGATTCTAGCCCACATATCTTGGATTAACCCCTGGCTTGCCGTTTGCTCCTGGCCTAGTCTAGTCATCTGGGTTACGTATGGTTTGTTATGATTGGGCGATATTTGAAAATCTGAGGGTGCAAAAAAATCTAAATATTGAGAAAATAATCTTTAAAGATGTTCTTAGCAATGCATATTAATAATCAATAATTAAGTTTGATATATTTACGGTAGGTAATATCTTCATGGAACATGATCTTAATATCTAATGATTTTTGGCATAACAGAAAAATGTATAATTTTGACTCATACAATGTATTGTTGGTTATTGCTTCAAATATAGCTGTGCTGCTTATGACTGAGTCTGTGCTGCAGAGACACATTTGTGAAATTTACTAACGGATTCTGAGTGAATATAGTTTCAAGGTCATTCATATTAGGGGTCGACCGATTATCGGCCTGGCCGATATTAAGCATTTTTACGATTATCGATATCGGCCATTTTCAAAACAGATTTGCCGATAATATTTTTTTTTTTTTTTTTTATGCAAACAAACATACTATTTACAGGTGACATTATTTATTGGTGAATAAATAATACAGGTGCAATTATTTAATGTTTAAATGCACTATTTGGCTCGATGCAGGCTGTCTGAGCTCAACACTCTGTGAGAGTGAGGCGATCTCTCAATCTCTGAGAGCAATCTCCGCCCACCGCTCATCTGATATGTAGAGAGTCACGAGAGCAATCTCCGCCCACCGCTCATCTGATATGTAGAGAGTCACGAGAGCAAGCTCCGCCCACCGCTCATCTGATATGCAGAGAGTCACGAGAGCAATCTCCGCCCACCTGTCATCTGATATGCAGAGAGTCACGAGAGCAATCTCCGCCCACCGCTCATCTGATATGCAGAGAGTCACGAGAGCAATCTCCGCCCACCGCTCATCTGATATGTAGAGAGTCACGAGAGCAATCTCCGCCCACCGCTCATCTGATATATAGAGAGTCACGAGAGCAATCTCCGCCCACCGCTCATCTGATATGTAGAGAGTCACGAGAGCAATCTCCGCCCACCGCTCATCTGATATGTAGAGAGTCACGAGAGCAATCTCCGCCCACCGCTCATCTGATATGTAGAGAGTCACGAGAGCAATCTCCGCCCACCGCTCATCTGATATGTAGAGAGTCACGAGAGCAAGCTCCGCCCACCGCTCATCTGATATGCAGAGAGTCACGAGAGCAATCTCCGCCCACCGCTCATCTGATATGCAGAGAGTCACGAGAGCAAGCTCCGCCCACCGCTCATCTGATATGCAGAGAGTCACGAGAGCAAGCTCCGCCCACCGCTCATCTGATATGCAGAGAGTCACGAGAGCAAGCTCCGCCCACCGCTCATCTGATATGCAGAGAGTCACGAGTCCGACCAATCAACGCGGAAAACTGAAGGCAGTCTCACACCAAGAGCACTTGCTAACTGGAGCTGCCTCAGTGATCACGCATCAGTTGTCTCTCAAAGGTAAGGCAGCAGCAGACGTTGCTGAAGTTGTAATAAATCACAATCCACTATGATGTCCGCGATGCGGAAAATGCGGGCGGAATCGCGGAATGCAGTCATATAATGGAATTTACCGTATAACGCAGAATGTCATGGAATGTGTCGAAGTTTGGATGAATTAATCAAAAGTAGGTCAGTACACTTAAATCGACTCGCGCTATGGACTAGTATCTATAAATATTAAGCCGCAAAAACACCTTTAAATATGAATCCTGCATGTTCTGCATCTCTGTTAATGAATGACACAGACGTGCGGTTTCATTTACTGCACACATACATGAAGAGCGTGTGATGCTCGCGGTGTTTTCAGCATAAATGAGGACATAAATACATGAACAACATCCCCAGAACTGCTCGGAGAGTCACTTCATGAGCATTTGACCGTTTCATTTGAGTAAAACGATCGTCATATCATATATATACATAGGCTACAGAAACCTAAAAGGTCCTCATGGCAACCTGTCAAAATATAAGTTCGGTTTAGCCGAATATATTACTGTATACGTAATACAACTACAACAATTATTACAACTTTTGTTGAGAATAATCACACAATACGCTAAATACGTTTACTTTAAGTTTTACAAAATGTTTACAGAATGCTTCTGGGTGATCTCTGTACTTATGTTATTATTAATATTACTGTTTATTTAATGTTGTTGTTATTAACAGTTTTCAGAATTAAAGACATGTTTAAAAGCATTTAAAGAACGTTTTTTGTCAGAACTTTTGTTATTATTAATTTTGGCATTAATTTTCATTTTTACACCAGACACGCAAATCGGTTCAAAATATTGGTTATCGGTCTACTTGATCTGTAATAATCGGTATCGGCATCGGCCCTGGAAAACACATATCGGTCGACCCCTAATTCATACTCGTGTACTTTTTTTCACTGACGAACAAAGGAATAATGGATTAATTATTAGTTAGTGTGAAAGTCTTACCGAGCTCAGGTGCTTTACTCAGAGTGAAGGCAAACGCCCAGAACTTGCTGATGGGGGCGCTGTAGAACTCATTATCACACACGGACACCCGGAGCCCATGTGACCGCACCATATTGAACAGGTACCAGCCCGTCCGAATCGCTCCCATTATACTGAAACACACACGCACACATACACACACACACACACATACACACACACACACACACACACACACACACACATACACATGTTGTTTTTTATGGATAACGGGGACTCACCATAGGCGTAATGACTTTATACTGTACAAACTGTATGTGCTATTGCCCTACACCTACCCTACACCTAAACTTACCCCTCACAGGAGACGGTGCATTTCTACCACACACACAGACGCGCACACAGACACACAGACGCGCACACAGACACTGACACAGACGCGCACACAGACACACAGACGCGCACATGCAGTCACGCACACAGACACGGACACACACAGACACACACAGACACTGACACACACTGACACACAGACACTGACACAGACACACAGACACACAGACACTGACACACACAGACACTGACACAGACAGACACAGACACACAGACGCGCACACTGACACACAGACACTGACACTGACACACAGACACACAGACACTGACACACACAGACACTGACACACAGACGCGCACACTGACACACAGACACACACACAGACACTGACACACACAGACACTGACACAGACACACAGACGCGCACACACACACACACACAGACACTGACACACACAGACACTGACACAGACACACACACACACACACACAGACACTGACACACACAGACACACAGACACTGACACTGACACACAGACACTGACATACTGACACAGACGTGCACACGCAGTCACGCACACAGACACACACACACACACACAGACACACAGACACTGACACACAGACACTGACACACACAGACACTGACACACACAGACACTGACACTGACATACAGACGTGCACACAGACACTGACAAACAGACGTGCACACGCAGTCACGCACACTGACACACACACACAGACACTGACACACTGACACACAGACGTGCACACGCAGTGACGCACACAGACACACACACACACACACCAGCAATGAGGAGACAGCAGCTACTGCACTGATCAGACACATCATAAAGGAGAGATACAGTCAAACTGAGATCACATCTGACCCAAGAGAGCTGCAGAAACTCAGACACACAGCTAGGACTGCACATGTTCTGGTGTTCATTTTCTATCAGGAGTGTTTGTTTTCGTTTGTGTAAAACTCACCCCCACAAGTCTAGGGTTAGTTCAGGTCTTATGGAAGAGCATTAAAAACATTAAAAAGATGAATGCAACTCATAATGACTTTTTTTGTCAATTTTCTTGTAATTTTAACATTTTGTTCTAATAATTTTGAATTTAATAATCACCACATAATTCTGACTTTTCTCTCAGAACTGTAATACGTGACCCTGGAGCACAAAACCAGTCATAAGGGTCCATTTTTTTAATTGAGATTTATGCATCATCTGAAAGCTGAATAAATAATATTTCCATTGATGTATGGTTTGGACAATATTTGTAAATCTGGAATCTGAGGGTGCAAAAAAATCTAAATATTGAGAAAATCATCTTTAAAGTTGTTCTTAGCAATGCATATTAATAATCAATAATTAAGTTTTGATATATTTATGGTAGGAAATATCTTCATGGAACATGATATTAATATCTAATGATTTTTGGCATAACAGAAAAATTTAGAATTTTGACCCATACAATGTATTGTTGGTTATTGCTACAAATATAGCTGATCTCATGATTATAATGTTTTTTTCTCACAATTATGAATTTAAATCTTAAAATTTCTGCCATGGAGAATAAAATTAAAAACAGTAATTGTGACTTTTGTATCTAGTTTTTCTGAGAATTGCATCATAATTCTAGTATGTGTTTAATCAGACGTCTCACCTGAATATGGCCAGACATAAGGACCAGAGAATAAGAGGCTTCCGCAGGTCCAGCTTCTGCCGGTCCTTCATAAAGATGCGTCCGAGAAATACACCCACCGCATACACCCCCGACAGAACAAACGCTGTTCCCCTGAAACACATCACAACACACTTTAACACCTGATGTGTGTGTGTGTGTGTGTGTGTGTGTGTGTGCATGTTACAGAATAAAGTGACAGCACGGCAAGGTTTATCTACATTGCCCATTATATACTTATATCATAAATCAAGCGTGTATATATTTAAGAGCGCACTGGTTTTATATATAACGCCTCTGTCCTGACCTGAACCTGCAAATAAAAGCTTTCGATGTCACAATCAGCTGAAAGGTCAAAGGTGATCGAATCTCTGGAGTCCTCCACGTGAACCGGTCTTATCAACCAATCACAGCAGTCATAAATCTGCAGTAACACTTCATATCACACACATTAATGCACACAATCAGCAGCTCTTGTTTATTAATATGCATGTGATGTTTAAGGTCAAAGGTGATTCTGCTTATTTTAATGTAAGCACTCCCTGCAGACTTTATGAAAGATTAAACCAGGATGCATGTTAGACATGTGACATATAATCACATGAAGACATACTACAGTAAATATGGTAAAGTACTTGAATGAATGTGTTAATGTGGTAATTCTATAGATGCTGTGATAATATAAACACATGTATTTACCCATACTGTACGGTGTTTTCTACAACTATAAGGCATATTATACTACAGTATGTACTACAGTATGCATTAACAACGTGTAATATATACAGTATAATACACTGTACTATAGTATTGTTTCATGTGGGTACATTTGAAGGGCTCTCTGTTACTGTTTTATTACATAATAAGTATTATTGCATATCAGACTTTCTGTGTATATATAGCAGCCCAGTCTATGCTACTGTATTGTGCATGATAATAGACGCACATCAGCTGTTATAGAATTGAATCAGTAATTCGATTCTGATAATTCGACTCACCAGTTCTGCTCGAACCATTCCAGCGCGGCGCGATCGTTAAACTGACGCTCGAAGTCAAACGCGTGAAGCGAGTCGTTCATCTTCATAATTCATAAGCGTTCAGATCTTCCGCAGGTGAGCGTGAAGAGATGCGGATGTTTCCGAGAGGAAGCGCTCGTGCTCAACTTCCTAATTATATGCGGGAGGGGGAGGAGTCAGGGCAGCGGTCTCAGCCAATCAGAATCAAAGCACGTAGACGGAAGCATTTTTCATAAGACGAGCACCCAAATATTATATTTGAGAGCAAAAATGTGCACACATTTCACACACACACACACATATATACATAGTGCTAGTCAAAATTTTGGGATCTGTAAGATTATTAATGTTATTTAAAGAAGTCATCAAGGCATCATTTTGTGAAATATTATCGCAATAACAGTTTTATTTTTTAATATACTTTAAATATAATTTATTTCTGTGATCAAAGCTATTTGACTACACTCATAACAAATCAGTATATTATTATTAAGACTGGAGTTATGATGCTGAAAATACAGATTTAATCACAGATATAAATTACACTTTAACACATATTCACTTAGAAAACCAATATTATAAACTGCAAATATATTTCACAATATTACAGATTTTTCTGTATTTTTGATCGAATAAATACAGTATTGATGAGCAGAAGAATATTCCTTAGAAATGTATATATATAGCTATATACTGTATATTGTTAGAAACATAATCTCGGCTACTCATTTAAGTTTATGTATTCTGACTACTTTTTTTATTTATTTGATCTAACTCGTTTAATATTTACAGTAAAAAGCAAAGAGAAAAACATACATATTCCATGTTTACATCAACATCATTGCATGCATTAAATCATAACTCAAGAGTGTTTAGTAGCTTGTTTCATGCTGGAGAGGTGCTTTATTCTCTCAAACTCAGGCGTATGGTTTGCAAATGTATTTACGAGACAATATAGTCGACGCTAAATTATATGACACTTGGTGGGATTTTTAGAGAAATCATAATTAGGGAGAATCAGTACATTTTGAAGGATTTACAGCCATTGTGTGAATAATACGTAATCATGTAATCCATAAAAAGTAGCTGTCATCTGATTACGAGCATTATAAAATCTAATTGCACATATACTTGACTAAATGTACTGGAATCTGCTTATGTAATGCATTATTATCAGCTGTGGATACTGTATATAAACATCTGCTTGTCATGCTAATAAAGGTAATAAACACAACACTGAAGATGACAGATGCATCTTAGGTTATTAGGACCAGTGTTGGGTGGCACTAGTTACTATATTATTACTTTCTGTAATTTAATGACCTGTTTCTTGAAACAGTAAAGTACAGGATTGCTCTGTAGTTTAATTACAGTTACTTCTTATGTGATTAACTTAGACTGAAGAACATTTATAGTGCATTTAACATCAAAATGTGAAGTCTAACCTTAAAATGCATGCTTTTCATGCACACTTCTCACTTTGGAGAGTTAATACAAATATTGGTAACTTATTATTTATAACTTAGTATTAATACGCAGTGTGTTGAGGCATGGTTAGTTGTGAGAATTCATGACTATGCTTGTATTATTAACTCGTCGAGGTTGATATAGGATTTAGAAAGAAATTAGTTATTGGAGAGAGTAATTTGTGCATTAATTAAATTACACTGTTGGAGATGTAATTAGTAACTAGTAATGAATTACTTTGTTAGTGTATTATGTAATATTATATATTATATAATGTATTAGTAGTATTGTACATTTAAAATAGAAACACAGGTTGATTCTGTTTACAAAATTGATTAAAGGATAAAAAGCATGCACAAAAAAATGAATTAATAAATAAATGCATAGCGTGAGAAGAGTATAATTAACTTTAAATTAATAATTGTATAATTTGGAGTTTATATCTCACAACTCTGACTTTATATCTTGTCTTTTTTCCTGTAAATGCTGAGAAAAGTCTGAATTGTGAGAGCTTTGCTTCCACTCGGTAATAAACACTACGGACTTTTATTTTGAAATTCCGTTTTTAATGCGTCCTGCTTCACTGTAAATATAGTCTACATGATGTATTACATCACAGTCATGCGGAAATCTGCACAAACTCACTCACTGCAAGTACGTCATGATGTATTTCCCCAACTATTATTAAATTAAATCCATCATGCGTTATTACTCGTATGAGCTGCGCGCGAATGACTTCGACAGCAGCCGCTTTAAAGCGCGTGCAGCTGTATGTCGCGTGACTGCTATGTTATAGATCATAATGCAATACAGTCCGTGCATGGAGACACGAGCTCCTCAGATGCAGTGGTCTGTTGTTCCTGTTATCAGTGTGTGACACATGTGTGTGCTTATGGGCGTTGTCTTAAGAAATGCTGATATAAGCTCAGCACATTAACATTGCACTCATTGTGTCTCAGTGCTTTTAGATGCATGCAGACATGAAAGTGCTTCTTCTGAAAGAGCCACGAGAGAAAGAGGATGAAGCAGACCCCTATATCCAGGTAATACCTCATGCTGTGTTACAGTATTCAGAATGTCCCAGTGCTCTGAGGTGTGTTATTGTATTCATAATGTCCCAGTGTTCTGAGGTGTGTTACAGTATTCATAATGTCCCAGTGTTCTGAGGTGTGTTATTGTATTCATAATGACCCAGTGTTCTGAGGTGTGTTATAATATTCATAATGACCCAGTGTTCTGAGGTGTGTTATAATATTCATAATGACCCAGTGTTCTGAGGTGTGTTACAGTATTCATAATGTCCCAGTGTTCTGAGGTGTGTTACAGTATTCACAATGTCCCAGTGTTCTGAGGTGTGTTATAGTATTCATAATGACCCAGTGTTCTGAGGTGTGTTATAATATTCATAATGACCCAGTGTTCTGAGGTGTGTTACAGTATTCATAATGTCCCAGTGTTCTGAGGTGTGTTATAATATTCATAATGTCCCAGTGTTCTGAGGTGTGTTACAGTATTCATAATGACCCAGTGTTCTGAGGTGTGTTATAGTATTCATAATGACCCAGTGTTCTGAGGTGTTATAATATTCATAATGACCCAGTGTTCTGAGGTGTGTTACAGTATTCACAATGTCCCAGTGTTCTGAGGTGTGTTATAATATTCATAATGACCCAGTGTTCTGAGGTGTGTTATAATATTCACAATGACCCAGTGTTCTGAGGTGTGTTACAGTATTCATAATGTCCCAGTGTTCTGAGGTGTGTTATAATATTCATAATGTCCCAGTGTTCTGAGGTGTGTTACAGTATTCATAATGACCCAGTGTTCTGAGGTGTGTTATAGTATTCATAATGACCCAGTGTTCTGAGGTGTTATAATATTCATAATGACCCAGTGTTCTGAGGTGTGTTACAGTATTCATAATGTCCCAGTGTTCTGAGGTGTGTTATAATATTCATAATTTCCCAGTGTTCTGAGGTGTGTTATAATATTCATAATGACCCAGTGTTCTGAGGTGTGTTATAATATTCATAATGACCCAGTGTTCTGAGGTGTGTTATAGTATTCATAATGACCCAGTGTTCTGAGGTGTGTTATAATATTCATAATGACCCAGTGTTCTGAGGTGTGTTATAATATTCATAATGACCCAGTGTTCTGAGGTGTGTTACAGTATTCATAATGTCCCAGTGTTCTGAGGTGTGTTATAATATTCATAATGTCCCAGTGTTCTAAGGTGTGTTATAATATTCATAATGTCCCAGTGTTCTAAGGTGTGTTATAATATTCATAATGTCCCAGAGTTCGGAGGTGTGTTATAATATTCATAATGTCCCAGTGTTCTATGTTGTGTTATAATATTCATAATGTCCCAGTGTTCTGAGATGTGTTATAATATTCATAATGTCCCAGTGTTCTGAGGTGTGTTTATAATATTCATAATGTCCTAGTGTTTTGAGGTTGTGTTACAGTATTCATAATGACCCAGTGTTCTGAGGTGTGTTATAATATTCATTAATGTCCTAGTGTTCTGAGGTGTGTTATAGTATTCATAATGACCCAGTGTTCTGAGGTGTGTTATAATATTCATAATGTCCCAGTGTTCTGCGGTGTGTTACAATATTCATAATGTCCCAGTGTTCTGAGGTGTGTTATAATATTCATAATGCCCCAGTGTTCTATGTTGTGTTACAGTATTCATAATGTCCCAGTGTTCTGAGGTGTGTTATAATATTCATAATGTCCCAGTGTTCTGGGGTGTGTTATAATATTCATAATGTCCCAGTGTTCTGAGGTGTGTATAATATTAATAATGTCCCAGTGTTCTGAGGTGTGTTACAGTATTCATAATGACCCAGTGTTCTGAGGTGTGTTATAATATTCATAATGACCCAGTGTTCTGAGGTGTGTTATAATATTCATAATGACCCAGTGTTCTGAGGTGTGTTACAGTATTCATAATTTCCCAGTGTTCTGAGGTGTGTTATAATATTCATAATGACCCAGTGTTCTGAGGTGTGTTATAATATTCATAATGACCCAGTGTTCTGAGGTGTGTTATAGTATTCATAATGACCCAGTGTTCTGAGGTGTGTTATAATATTCATAATGACCCAGTGTTCTGAGGTGTGTTACTGTATTCATAATGTCCCAGTGTTCTGAGGTGTGTTATAATATTCATAATGTCCCAGTGTTCTGAGGTGTGTTCTAGTATTCATAATGTCCCAGTGTTCTGAGGTGTGTTATAGTATTCATAATGCCCCAGTGTTCTGAGGTGTGTTACAGTATTCATAATTTCCCAGTGTTCTGAGGTGTGTTATAATATTCATAATGACCCAGTGATCTGAGGTGTGTTATAATATTCATAATGACCCAGTGTTCTGAGGTGTGTTACAGTATTCATAATGACCCAGTGTTCTGAGGTGTGTTATAATATTCATAATGACCCAGTGTTCTGAGGTGTGTTATAATATTCATAATGACCCAGTGTTCTGAGGTGTGTTACAGTATTCATAATTCCCAGTGTTCTGAGGTGTGTTATAATATTCATAATGACCCAGTGTTCTGAGGTGTGTTATAATATTCATAATGACCCAGTGTTCTGAGGTGTGTTATAGTATTCATAATGACCCAGTGTTCTGAGGTGTGTTATAATATTCATAATGACCCAGTGTTCTGAGGTGTGTTACAGTATTCATAATGTCCCAGTGTTCTGAGGTGTGTTATAATATTCATAATGTCCCAGTGTTCTGAGGTGTGTTACAGTATTCATAATGTCCCAGTGTTCTGAGGTGTGTTATAATATTCATAATGTCCCAGTGTTCTGAGGTGTGTTATAATATTCATAATGACCCAGTGTTCTGAGGTGTGTTATAATATTCATAATGACCCAGTGTTCTGAGGTGTGTTACAGTATTCATAATGTCCCAGTGTTCTGAGGTGTGTTATAATATTCATAATGTCCCAGTGTTCTGAGGTGTGTTATAATATTCATAATGACCCAGTGTTCTGAGGTGTGTTATAATATTCATAATGACCCAGTGTTCTGAGGTGTGTTACAGTATTCATAATTTCCCAATGTTCTGAGGTGTGTTATAATATTCATAATGACCCAGTGTTCTGAGGTGTGTTATAATATTCATAATGTCCCAGTGTTCTGAGGTGTGTTATAGTATTAATAATTTCCCAGTGTTCTGAGGTGTGTTATAATATTCATAATGACCCAGTGTTCTGAGGTGTGTTACTGTATTCATAATGTCCCAGTGTTCTGAGGTGTGTTATAATATTCATAATGTCCCAGTGTTCTGAGGTGTGTTATAATATTCATAATGTCCCAGTGTTCTGAGGTGTGTTATAATATTCATAATGTCCCAGTGTTCTGAGGTGTGTTATAATATTCACAATGACCCAGTGTTCTGAGGTGTGTTATAATATTCACAATGACCCAGTGTTCTGAGGTGTGTTATAATATTCTTAATGTCCCAGTGTTCTGAGGTGTGTTATAATATTCATAATGTCCCAGTGTTCTGAGGTGTGTTATAGTATTCATAATGACCCAGTGTTCTGAGGTGTGTTATAATATTCATAATGTCCCAGTGTTCTGAGGTGTGTTATAATATTCATAATGTCCCAGTGTTTTGAGGTGTGTTATAATATTCATAATGTCCCAGTGTTCTGAGGTATGTTACAGTATTCATAATGTCCCAGTGTTCTGAGGTGTGTTATAATAATCATAATGACCCAGTGTTCTAAGGTGTGTTATAATATTCATATTTGTTGAAATTCATGTTGTTGGGGCTTTATTTCAGGAACTGTCCTCCTGTGGACACACAGCTTCTCTGGTACCGGTTCTGTCCTTCACATGTGTGTCTCTGGATCAGCTTTCTGAGCGGGTGAGTTTGGACACCTCTTCTGGAGCCAGTTCTTCAAAAGTCATCCTGAATTCAGATTAGATCACAAAACACAATCTGGATTCAATCCTCAGCTTGTGCTGCTCGAAACCTTTTGATTAAAACACAAAAACTGGATTATTCTGATCCGATTTCTGGAACAAATATGTAATAAACTTTACAACCGGTCCAAAAAATACCACATTTGTAACCTGATTAATCACATTCAAAATAGGTTTTATTTACATAATATATCTGTGTGTACTGTGTATATGTATTACGTATATATAAACACACACATACAGTATGTATTTAAAATATTTACATATTTATATTATATATATATATTAGTGCTGTCAAACAATCGTATCCAAAATAAAAGTTTTGTTTACATAATATATGTGTGTGTACTCTGTATATGTATTATGAATATATAAATACAAACACATTTAAGAAAAATATGTTATGTTTATATATCAAATATTTGATATATATAAATGTATATACATATAAATATATACTGTGTGTGTGTGTATTTATATGTGCATAGACACATCAAAAAAAACGTATATTTTAGATGCGATTAATTGTTTGGCAGCACTATTTGTAATATGTAATGTATCCCCAAACAGCTATCAATATCAGACAAAAATATAATATTTAATAAAACTTTTTTTTTTCATATTTAATACAAATCTTTTTTTTATTTTTTTTACTGATTATAAACTACTTTGGCACAATCATCAGAAGTAGTTATTTGTGTAAATGCACATTGCCCCCCCCCCCCCCCCCCATCATCATCATCATCATCATCATCATCATCATCATGATGTCCCTTTAGGGGCTCCGTAGAGCACTAGTCCTCCAGATTTGTAAATCTGTAAAAGTGTGTATCAGGATCAGCGTGATCCGATCCGGACAGGTGAGTAACACACACACACAGTTGAGTAACACACACACACACAGGTGAGTAACACACGCACACACACTCACACACACACACACAGAGACACACACACACACACACACAGAGACACACACACACACAGACACAGAGACACACAGACACACACACGGACACACACACACACACACACATATCAATATTTTCAAAATATATACTGTATGTGTGTATTTATATGTGCATAGACACATCAACTATTTTTTTATTTTAGATGTGATTCATTGTTTCGCAGCACTATTTGTAATATGTAATGTATCCCCAAACAGCTATCAATATCAGACAAAAATATTATATTTAATAATTTTTTTTTTTTCATATTTAATACAATTTTTTTATTTATTTAAATCACTGATTCTAAACTACATTGGCACAATCATCAGAAGTAGTTATTTGTGTAAATGCACAGTGCCCCCCCATCGTTGTTCTCCATCATGATGTCCCTTTAGGGGCTCCGTAGAGCACTAGTCCTCCAGATTTGTAAATCTGTAAAAGTGTGTATCAGGATCAGCGTGATCCGATCCGGACCGGCCCCAAAGTAAGCTGGGTTCCTGGACAGCAGAACATGAGATTTGAAGAACCGGCCCCTGGAGTTGAATCATGTAGTTGTGCTTTATCACACATGACGTCTTTCTGTGCTCTGAAACACAGCTCTTTGAGCCCGAGAGGTTTGGAGGTCTGATCTTCACCAGCCCCAGAGCCGTGGAGGCCGTCAAGACCTGTTTAGAGTCTCAGAAACACCGGCGCGGTGAGTCTGGATCATCAGATGCACCAAACATTCACAGTTAGGCTTTTATCCAACGCCTCTTACAGACGGAGACAATCACTTACAGCATTAAAACCACCAGAACTTACTCCATATACACATCTCTGAAAATCAAGAAATTCAATAAAACGACAAATGCATGCAACAGAATTTAAAAACTTGATCAAATAAAGCTAAAAACTCAATCTAAATATTAAAGAACAAAAGGTATGAGTATAATAATGACTTTAACATAACACCAAAACACAACTACATAAAGAAAACAAAACAATGATTATTATTGTTATATATTATACTATATTGTCATAAAATTAAATTTTAACACAAGAGCAACTCTTCCATATATGATTTTATTTTATTAATTTGTAATTTCTTTATTTTTTATATTTTTACAACTGCAGTGTTATTTTAGTATTATTGAGATATTATTATAGTTTGTATTAATGCGGTCAAACATCCAAAATAAAAGTGTATATGTGATATATGTGTGTGTACTGTGTATATTTATTATATATATATATAAAACACACACATACAGCTTATATTTAGAAAATATTTACATGCATACCTTTATATAATTAATAAATATATTTAATATATAAACATTACATATTTTTCTTAAATATACACATGCCTGTGTTTGTATTTATACATGCATAATAAATATAAACATTACACGTATATATATTACATATACACTTTTATTTTGGATGTGATTAATTGTTATTAATTGTTTGACAGCACTTGTTTATATTAATATTCTGAATCAGTTTTATTTTCTATTTTAATTTTAGTTCATATTTTAGTAGTTTTGTTCTGTATTTTAGTTTGCTTTTTATATATATGTCTGTATAATTTTTATACATTTTAGTTTTTTTTTGTATTTCACATAAAGCCAAATTAAAATGTGAAATGTTGGCATGGCAACTAGCTGAAAAAAATAATAATAATAATAAAAATGTATAAAATAAAAATGATAGATAGATTATTTAAAATAATTAACATGTTTTTTAAAAATGTTTTAATGATAGCTTCAGCTATAATAACCTTATAAATGATAAAATGAATTAGTGTGTGGAAGAATAATATGAAAATCATCTTTCAGAGGCAGAAAGTAGTGTGTTATAATAATTCAGTGATATTAATTCTGAAACATGAAAGCAGTGTTACATGCTGCAAGCAACCGCAAGGTTTGATTTCCAGAGAATGCATGGATCTGAATGCAATGATAAACGTGTTAAATGCATGCATGTATAATATTTGAACACGTGATCTCAGCACTTCTCATAATAAATGATTGGATGAATGACTAAGAAAAGGCCTGATTGTGTTGAGACCGTAGTATTTGTAGCTCTACAGTTGATTTGTGTTGTTTTATTCTCCAGAATGGGACGCTGTGAAAGACAAGTGGAATGAAAAGTCGGTTTACGTGGTCGGGAAAGCGACAGCATCTTTAGGCATGAAATCACACACAAACAGTTATTATTGATCAGCATCTATCAGGAGAGCAGTGTGTGTTTCTCACACGTCCCTGACGAGTGTTTGATGGAGGAAGTGTGTGTTTGTTTCTGTCACCTGAGTAAATGTTACACACACCTGAACACACCTGTGTGTGTCACGAGCTTCCTCTCGTCCTCATCGTCAGCTAAATCTACTGCATGTGTTCAGAACATCAATCAATTATAGATATATATATACATACGCCTCTTCTGCTCATCAAGGCTTGATCAAAAATACAGAAAAAACTGTAATATTATGGAATCTTTTTGCAATTTCTATTATTGGTTTGCTATTTTAATATACTTTAAACTGTAATTGATTTCTGTGACGCAGCGCTGAATTACTCCAGTCACATGATCTTTAGAAATCATGATTTATTATAAATGTTGAAACTCTTCATATTGTTTTTATTGAACATCTGATTTTTGTTTTGATTGTCTGATGAATATAAAGTTAAAAAGAGCAGCTTTTGTTCAAAATATAAATATTTTCTAACAATAAAAGTCTTTACTATGACTTTTTATTAATTTAACACATCCCTCCTGAATAAAAATATTAATTTATTAAAAACAATAAAAAATAATGATCACAAACTATTGCATAGCATTGTATATTATAACACAACATTTGTTCTTTTTAACCTTTTTATTTATTTATTTATATCACAGCTCCCAAAAAACTATATTAAGGTGTTTCAAACATTGATTATAAATCAGCATATTATTATGATTTATGAATATCATGTGACACTGAAGACTGGAGTAATGATGCTGAAAATACAGCTTTGATCACAGAAATCAAATTATATTTTAAAGTATATTAAAATAGACAACAGTTATTTTAAATTACAATAATATTTACAACAAATTTAATAAATGTATATATTATGCAAAAAATAATACTGCCATAAATGTGTGTGTGTGTGTGCATATATATATATATATATATATATATATATATATATATATATGAGTAATACAAAATATAGCTGAGATTGAATTTTTTATTTATTTCGTTTTTTGCATTATTGTAATAATGCTTGTTGTCATAATGCAAAGCATAATGAATCAATATTTATTTTGTGCTGAAATATGACTTGGACATTTCACAGTCACACTCATAAATGCAAAATCAAATGTACAAACCGAGCTCCACTGTCAGCATCTTCCAGTTATGAAAGCATCTCACATGAAGCGTGTGTAATATTAATAAAGCTTTAATTGTTATTTCTGTTCTGAAATGTTTAGTTGTAGGTTTGGGTCTGAATCCTCTCGGGGAAGATACTGGGACCGCAGACGCTCTCGCTCTGCTCATCCTACAGAGTAATATTACTCTCTCTGATCACGTCAGAATATTAATAACACGAGTGTTCGTTAATGTTGTGTTGTGTTCAACGCAGGAGAAAACCACGAGATTCTGCCGCTGTTCTTTCCCTGCGGCTCCATCAAACGAGAAGTTCTGCCGACCGCGCTCAGAAACAACCGTGAGCACATTTATTATCATTATTATATGTTAAAGATGTGACCTTACAAAATGCAACATTTGTCATAATAACTATTATTAATGTTTTAATGCACTGAACATTTTATTGTTGTCGTCTTTTTAGGGTTTCATTTCACCCCAAAATAAAAAGAACAAAGAGATGAAATTATATTATCAAAATTATATATTATATTATCAATTATATGTGAACCTGGAGCACAAACCAGTCATAAGGGTCCAGTTTTGAGAAATTGAGATGTATGCATCATCTGAAAGCTGAATAAATCATATTTCCATTGATGTATGGTTTGGACAATATTTGTAAATCTGGAATCTGAGGGTGCAAAAACATCTGAATATTGAGAAAATCATCTTTAAAGTTGTTCTAATTAAGTTCGTAGCAATGCATATTAATAATCAATAATTAAGTTTTGATATATTTATGGTAGGTAATATCTTCATGGAACATGATCTTAATATCTAATGATTTTTGTAATAACAGAAAAATGTATAATTTTGACTAATTGGCTATTGCTACAAATATACCCGTGCTGTTATGACTGCTTCTGTGCTCCAGGGACACATATTATTTAAACTATATTGAATTTAAATATTATATTTCAGCTCCAGAATGAAGCTTTCTGTTTGCAGTATGATGTCTCGTTGTTTAGTTATGATTATGAGTAGAATATGACCCTGACATGCACATTTGATGGGTTTTGTTGGCCTACACTAGTCGTAGACATGTGTTTCTTCTTGTGTCTGAGTCAGGATTTGGTTCTAGTTGTTGTTTCTGTGTCAGATATTCCTCTGGAGACTCTGACCGTCTATCAGACATCTGAACATCCTGATCTGCAGAAGAACATCACGAGCTATTTCACTCAGCAGGTGTGTGTCTGAGACATACTGTAGACCTGTCTGTTCATGATAGCACTGTCACTCACCTGTGTGTGTGTGTGTGTGTGTGTGTGTGTCTGTGTGTGTCTGTGTCTGTCTGTGTGTCTGTGTGTCTGTGTCTGTGTGTGCGCGTGTGTGTGTGTGTGTGTGTGTGTGTGTGTGTGTGTGTGTGTGTGTCTGTGTGTGCGTGTGTGTTACTCACCTATGTGTGTGTGTGTGTGTGTGTGTGTGTGTGTTTGTCTGTGTCTGTGTGTGTCTGTGTGTGTGTGTGTGTGTGTGTGTATCTGTGTGTGTCTCTCTGTGTGTGTGTGTGTGTGTGTGTGTGTGTGTGTGTGTGTGTGTGTCTGTGTGTGTGTGTGTGTCTGTGTCTGTGTCTGTGTCTGTGTGTGTGTGTGTCTGTCTGTCTGTGTGTGTCTGTGTGTGTGTGTGTGTGTCTGTGTGTGTGTGTGTGTGTGTGTGTGTCTCTGTGTGTGTGTGTGTGTCTCTGTGTGTGTGTGTGTGTGTGTGTGTGTGTGTGTGTGTGTGTGTCTGTGTGTGTGTGTGTGTGTGTGTGTGTGTGTGTGTGTGTGTGTGTGTGTGTGTGTGTGTGTGTGTGTGCGTGTGCATGCGTACGTGCGTACGTGCGTGCGTGCGTGCGTGCCCGTGTGTGTGTTCAGGGTGTTCCGGCGAGTGTGGCGTTCTTCAGTCCGTCAGGAGTAAAGTTCTGTCTGGATTTGGTGAAGAGACTCTCCGGATCTCAGCTGGAGCAGATAAAGGTACGACACAGCATCAGAGAATATTTGTGACCACACACACACACACATAGAGACACACACACACACACACACACACACACACACACACAGAGACACACACACACACAGAGAGACACACACACACACACACACACACACACACACATAGAGACACACACACAATAGAAATATGATTTATTCAGCTTTCAGATGATGCATGATCTCATGATCTCATGACTGGTTCTGTGCTCCAGGGTCAGATATTATATATAATACATGATCATTGTGTTCTTCAGTTTGTGTCGATTGGACCGACCACGGCAGACGCTCTGCAGTCGCACGGACTGACGGTCAGCTGCTGCGCGGAGAAACCCACGGCCAAACACCTGGCCTCGGCCATCACACGCGCCCTGCACACCTGACCTCTGACCTCTGACCTCAGATATAAACACTGAGCTGTTAAAGCACTGACTGCATTCATCTCTCTCTTATCTGGATGTGTTTTGCGGCTGTATATTGTCATGCATCAGAAGCATCACCTGAAGCAGCTCCACTCAGTGTTTCGTGTTGAATATGAGAATCTTTCAGTCTGATATTATTAATGTGAAATGGTGTTTAAAATTTCAATACATTTATATTTTTATTTGCATTATTTGAATGTAAGATGAAATAAAAAATGAAAATGTGTATAATCTCCTCATTTAATGTTGATGGGCATAACTTTAAATTACATTGTATTTAATTACATTTGTAATTATTTTAACTTTATTTAAATATAATTATATTAATTGTATATTCTCAATGTTAACAGAAATTTTAACTATTCTATTTTATTTACAGTTAACCATTTAAATTGAATGCCGGTAATATAAGATTAAATGTATTATATTCATTCAGTTATATTTTAAAAAAAAGTAAAAAATAATATTTGAATTTTATTTCAATCATTATTATTTTTAAAGGTATAATATAATAATTATATAATAAAATAAATATTCGGTTCCATGTAGATTGTTTTTTTTTAATAATGTATGTTTAAAGTGTATATTTACTCAATGTAGATGAGCAGCCATTTAAATAATTATGTTTTAAATTACATTTAGAATTTATACATATTTACATTTATACTTATTTTCAAGTGTATATTTCAAGTTTTAAAACCCTTTAAAATGGTGCATTTTGAATACATTTATAATTTAGTTTTATTAAAATAATACAGTTATATTCAAATGTGTTTATTCATGTTTATAATGAAGTGTTTTATGGCTGAAATACCGCGCAGGTGTGATGAGTGGCGCGCGCGCTCAGGTGTTTCTCTCGCGCAGGTGTGAGTCGCGCGCAGCTGTGTTTACTGTTTCACACGGAGGCGCGAGCGCGTGAGATCGTTCTATAAAGCGCGTGGAGTTGAAGCGCGCTCATTCTCGACACTATAAAGCGCGTGGAGTTGAAGCGCGCTCATTCTCGGCGCAGGACAGAGACGCACGATGCTGGTTGTGATCCGGCTGATCTTCATCCTCCGGACCATCATCTTCATCATCAGCGCGGAGAAAGTCTTCCACAGCAGAGATCATTCAGATGAGATCAACACCATCCATCAGGCGGAGCTGATCACCGACACACACACTGCACAGGTACCTGTCTCTCTATCTGTCTATCCATCCATCCATCCAAAAATTGTATTTCCATCTCTGTTGCAATAGTTTTGGAAGTGTCTAAAATGACTGTATCCCATATGTACAGTCACTAGTGTTTGCTGATGGCTCAAGGTCTGCATTTAAAGTCACAGCCGACCAAGTTCTTCCACAATCAATCATTTCTTTTTGAACCTTGCCTTATACACACAGACATCGTCATGTAAAAAATTACCGTGTATTTAACAGTAAAAGACCGTAAAAATACTACAGTAAAAACCTGTTAAATGGTTAACGGTAAGGTCTCCTACTATATACGGTGAAAAACTGTATTGGACATTACCGTTCTTGCAAGTGAAAAATTATATATAATTTACAGTAAATAACCGTAAATTGACATTTCCAGAATTCCCTACGCTACATTTTAAATTTGATGTTTTTTTGCTTTTCTTCGTAGTTTTTCTTATCAGTTTTGTACATTAGGGTTGTATGTAACACCTAATATTAATGTTTATTACATCATTTTCATGTGTGTTACCGTAATGGTGTTTGTGTGCACCTTCTATATATGTTAATATCTAAAAGCTGCTTGTGTTCATCATGTGACTTTCTCATCTCCACCTGATTTCTGATGGTTATCAGTGTATTATTCAAAGATACAAAACAGATTTCAGTACTTCAGAAGGTTGGTATATTGACATTATTTCAGTATTTAAGTTAAAACCTGAAATATTGCTACCATAATATATTACGGTAAAATTCTGGCAACCTTTTTTTTACCGTAATTTTATTTTACAGTGAAAAGGCTCCAAAATTGTTTTGCTATAAAATTAGAAGCACACAATTCTCCAGAATATCATTACATGCTTGCTTATCAATAACATTGTGCTCTGTTCTTAATTGCATTATTTAAGTGTAGTAGAGTAAGTAGTGATATATTGATTATTTATCCAGGTTAGTTATTGACAAGCATATTAATCTCTGTGTGTGTCTGCATCATTCCAGCGGTTTCTCTCGAAGTACGGCTTCATAAAGACCGCAGACGACGATGATGATGATGATGATGCTCAGATCCGAGGAGTCCGTCTCTCTCTGGAGATCCAGGAGAGAGGAACCGCGTCCAGATCCGGCAGTCCTGATCTCCGGTTCATCTCGGCCCTGAAGGACTTCCAGCAGGTGTCCGGTCTACCTGTCACAGGTGTGTTTGATGATGCCACTAAAGCAGCCATGAATAAACCCAGGTGTGGCGTCCCGGACCAGGACGAGGAGCTAGAGTCTACTGAACCAATGTTAAACGACACGGCCGAGTCCAACAGCACCACGACACACAATCACAGCGATGCTGCCAATAATACTGAACCTCGTGTGGAGAAACAGCGCCACCTGGCAGCGCTTCTGAGCAACCGGAGAAAGAGAGACGCGAGCGAATGGAAGGGACACATGGCTTTCTCCAAGAGCCTCCTGAAGTGGCGTCTGATCGGAGAAGGATACAGCAGTCAGCTATCCATCGATGAGCAGAAGTACATCTTCAGACTGGCCTTCCGCATGTGGAGCGAAGTCTCTCCGCTAGAGTTTGTGGAGGACACTCACTCGCCTCTGGAGGACATCGACATCCGGCTGGGCTTCGGGACGGGTCAGTACTAGAACTTCTGCAGCGTTCGATTTACAGCAGAGGCCAACGTTTACATTTACATTTATGCATTTAGCAGACGCTTTTATCCAAAGCGACTTACAATTGCATTCAGGTTATACATGTTTTATCAGTATGTGTTCCCTGGGAATCGAACCCACAACATTTTGCGCTGCTGACGCAATGCTCTACCACTGAGCCACAGGAACACGTTCCAACGTTATTATAACACTAGTATCTCCAGCAGCTAAAAATGGCTTTACGTCAGTTATTGCTATCCTTTGATGTAGGAAACATTAATTGTAATAATCCAGTGAGATGTTTGAGATCAGTTCATCATCAGTCTGTCTGGAATGAGATGAAGAAACAGAGACAGACTCAATCCAGAAGAAGACGCTTCAAGAAAGCTCAAAAAGCTTTAGACACTTGTGTAAAAATGCTGTCATAAATAGATGTTCTTGATCAATTAACTTCTATTAACTACATTAAATCAACATAAACTTGTGTTTAAAGCAGGGTTTGTCCTCTGTGCACTTGAGCAGAGTTTCTCAGGAGCTTTCTTGAAGCGTCTTCTTCTGGGTTTAGTCCGTCTCAGTTTCTTCATCTCATTCCAGACAGACTGATGATGATCAGATCTGGGTCCGTATTCATGAAAAATATTAGTTGCTCCTATAACACCATTCTTAGAAATGTGGGTTTTCCTCTTAAAATTAAAGAACATTTCCTAGTAAAGAAAAAAGTCATTCAGAAAGCATCTTAACCCTTATAAGAGGTCTTAACGACCAACATTGTTAGGAGTACGAACGAGGACTTTTAAGAGGCTTACGAGTTTCTTTAGCAGCGGAGAACATGGATGAAACATGAAGAAATGTGTTGCACAAAATGCATGACGGTGAGTTAATAAGACGCTACACATTAAATCGTGCAGGGGTCGTGTTTGTGATCTTATTAGAGACAGAAATGGACGTAATCACTACATTAACATATTTGACAACTGGAAAAATGCAACTATGCAGCAGTGATGATCTGGGTCTGTTACAGCACTTTCAGAACCGTATTCTGTCTCTGTTCATTTCCTATAAAATACGTTTAGTATGACTGCATGTAAATACAAAATAAAGAATATGCATACATATATAATGTGTGTGTGAGAGAGAGAGTATGGTAAAACAGGTAAAATTAAACAGAGTTGCATTGGTCCTGAATCACTTTTAAGCTAAGACTAGTTTTAAGATAAATTAGGAGCTCTCTAAAAGTATTCTAAGGAATACGGGCCCAGATCTCAAACATCTCTCTGGATTATTACAAATAATGGCTAAATGAATGTTTGGAAATGTAATCTGATATTTCTTACTGACACACTACACAAAAGATAGAAATAACTGACTTAAGCCATTTTTAGCTGCTGGAGATACTAGTGTCCTAAACAGTGTCGGGGAAAGTTACTTTTAAAAGTACTGCATTACAATATTGCGTTACTCCCTAAAAAAGTAACTAATTACGTTACTTAGTTACTTTTTATGGAAAGTAATGTGTTACGTTACTTCTGCGTTACTTTTTAAATATGAGCAGGGCTTGATTGTTTGTTTTTAATATAATAATGCAAGAAGTTATATTTATAGCAAATATAGAAGTCTTTCACACCAAAAAGTGTACTGAATAAACCTCAGACTGAAGGACGAGTAAATCACGTCTGTACAGAAGAACACAGAAGTTAAACACTCTTCAGCAATTAAAAAACAATGGAGCACAATTATTAGTTTATCTAAAGTAGTTTTTGATTATTAGTATGATTGAACTGATCATCAAAGATCAGCAGCAAACACATCGGTTAATAAAATGAGATTAGATATATTTGTGTTGTTTAACATATTTAATTATTGCAGGTTTGTATCATATTCTGAGTTTGCATTTCACTGTTTTAATTAATTTAGATGAATACTGAATCTGTTTTTTGCGAGTGGGGTGAATTAATACACATTCATATTTAGTCTAGATTAGATCTACAGTAAGATCATGTTCACACGGCGCACTCAGTCAATAAATGGAAAAAGTAACTCAGATATTTTCTAGTAAATTAAAAAGTAATGCGTTACTTTACTAGTTACTTGAAAAAAGTAATATTATTACGTAACTCGTGTTACTTGTAATGCGTTACCCCCCCGACACTGGTCCTAAACGTGTTTTGGCGTCCGCTGTAGTCTCCGTCTCGAGTCCGCTCTGAGTCCTCTGCTGCCCCCTGCAGGTCGTCACCTGGGCTGCTCTCAGCGGTTTGACGGTGCGGGACGAGAGTTCGCTCACGCCTGGTTCCTTGGAGACATTCATTTTGATGATGATGAGCATTTCACCGTCCCAAACACGGGCAGCGGGATCAGTCTTCTCAAGGTAACATGAGAGCATGCACAAAACTACTCTACACACCTGACCAGGCTCACTTTGTTGTGCTAAAGAGGTGAAATTAAAATGCAAGAGAAATTTAGAAAAAAAATGCTATTGCATTGTTTCAAGTTGCAAGGTTTATTGGTAACATACACAGTATGACATGCAGTTAAATGCCTGATACAACTCTCTACACAGAATACAATAATATTATATAGATTAGGAATCAAATTAAAAAGTACAACAAAAAGAAATCTGGGCGTGTATTCACAAAACATTTTATCTCACCACTAAGAGTTCTCTTAAATAGCAGTACAAGTTTTTTAGCTAAGAGTTTTTTTTTAAAACCTATTCACAAAGCTGCTGAGACAAACTTTTACTAATGTTTAGAGAGAAGTCTTAAGCTAAGAGTAAGGGGGCGGGGTTGACCTCGTTGCTATGGATGATGTCAGCATGTTTACTAACTATGCACACAGTGATTGGCTGATAGGAGAGGGGAGGGGTCTCTGTCAGATATTTATTCATAGAAATATTGTAGAGCACAATATTATGTTGCCGTATCCAAATAAAGATTTTAACATGCAGGCTAAGTGTAACTAATTAAACAAATATATGTTCAGCTAATTGTGAGTCTCTTACATATATTCTTCTCGTAGCGGATGCATATAAACCACCTTTTAATTAACAAAGTGGAATAATCATAGCTGATAGTAAGACATGCAAACGTAAAAATAAACCAAACTGGACGCAAGAACATATGTTACTTATTACCCAACTGGTTAGTTGCCCATCTGAATTTTTGATGTGAATCTCTGACCTGATTCTGGTCTGAATCATTGATCTGAATCTGATCTGAATCATTAATCTGAATCTCTGATGTGAATCTCTGATTCTCTGACCTGATTCTGGTCTGAATCTGATCTGAATCTCTGATGTAAATCACTGATCTGATTCTGGTCCGAATCTCTGATCTGATTCTGGTCTGAATCTCTGATCTGATTCTGGTCTGAATCTCTGATGTGAATCTCTGATGTGAATCTCTGATGTGAATCTCTGATGTGAATCTCTGATGTGAATCTCTGATCTGATTCTGGTCTGAATCTCTGATCTGATTCTGGTCCGAATCTCTGATCTGAATCTCTGATGTGAATCTCTGATGTGAATCTCTGATCTGACTCTCTGATCTGAATCTCTGATTCTGGTCTGAATCTCTGATCTGATTCTGGTCTGAATCTCTGATCTGATTCTGGTCTGAATCTCTGATCTGAATCACTGGTCTGAATCTCTGATCTGATTCTGGTCTGAATCTCTGATGTGAATCTCTGATGTGAATCTCTGATCTGAATCTCTGATCTGAATCTCTGATGTGAATCTCTGATCTGACTCTCTGATCTGAATCTCTGATTCTGGTCTGAATCTCTGATCTGATTCTGGTCTGAATCTCTGATCTGATTCTGGTCTGAATCTCTGATCTGAATCTCTGATCTGAATCACTGGTCTGAATCTCTGATGTGAATCTCTGATCTGAATCTCTGATCTGAATCTCTGATTCTGGTCCGAATCTCTGATCTGATTCTGGTCTGAATCTCTGATCTGATTCTGGTCTGAATCTCTGATCTGAATCTCTGATCTGAATCTCTGATCTGATTCTGGTCTGAATCTCTGATCTGATTCTGGTCTGAATCTCTGATCTGATTCTGGTCTGAATCTCTGATCTGATTCTGGTCCGAATCTCTGATCTGACTCTGGTCTGAATCTCTGATCTGAATCTCTGATCTGATTCTGGTCTGAATCTCTGATCTGAATCTCTGATCTGAATCTCTGATGTGAATCTCTGATCTGAATCTCTGATTCTGGTCCGAATCTCTGATCTGATTCTGGTCTGAATCTCTGATCTGAATCTCTGATCTGATTCTGGTCTGAATCTCTGATCTGAATCTCTGATCTGAATCTCTGATTCTGGTCCGAATCTCTGATCTGATTCTGGTCTGAATCTCTGATCTGAATCTCTGATCTGATTCTGGTCTGAATCACTGATGTGAATCTCTGATCTGATTATGGTCTGAATCTCTGATCTGAATCTCTGATCTGATTCTGGTCTGAATCACTGATGTGAATCTCTGATCTGAATCTCTGATGTGAATCACTGATCTGATTCTGGTCTGAATCTCTGATCTGAATCTCTGATCTGATTCTGGTCTGAATCACTGATGTGAATCTCTGATGTGAATCACTGATCTGATTCTGATCTGAATCTCTGGTCTGAATCTCTGGTCTGAATCTGATGTGAATCTCTGATCTGAATCACTGATCTGATTCTGATGTGAATCCCTGATCTGAATCATTAATCTGAATCTCTGACTGTAGCATGTCGTGTGTTTCATTCAGGTAGCGGTTCATGAGATCGGTCATGTTTTAGGGCTTCCTCACATCTACCGACCCGGATCCATCATGCAGCCCAGTTACCTTCCTCAGGACGCCGGCTTTGAGATCGACTGGATGGACCGGAAATCCATTCAGAGCCTGTACGGTGAGCGCTAGAGATTATATTTATGTTATTATATACATGCACTAAGAAATTATGCCTTTTTAAAGGTTTCAACACATTATGACAACTAAACGCATTCCAACCCAAATTCTCATTGTAATCTAAACACTGTAATGTATACAATATTTATATTGTCAGGTACAATACAGTAACCATATTATACAATATTATAGTATTTGTTGTATATATATATGTGACCCTGGAGCATAAAAGATTTTTAGATTTTAGTTCCAGATTTACAAATATTGTCCAAACCATACATCAATGGAAAGATTATTAATCAGATTTCAGTTGATGCATAAATCTCAATTTCACAAAATTGAGCGTTATGACTGGTTTTGTGCTCCAGTGGTCCAATGTTTTGCATTAATGTCAGTGAGATTTGTTTTTCATTACACTAATGTGAATTTGAGTTGGAAATATCCCAGTATCACTATGGCTCTGTTTTCTTACAGCATAAATATAAATAGTTTTGTGTGTGTGTCTCCGTCAGGTGTGTGTAAGGGTCGCTTCAGCACCGTGTTTGATTGGATCAGGAAGGAGCAGACGCCTTACGGCGAGGTGGTGGTGCGTTTTAACTCCTACTTCATGCGTGACGGCTGGTACTGGCTCTATGAGAACCGTAATAACCGGACGCGGTTCGGGGATCCGGTGGCGGTGCAGGTGGGCTGGCACGGGCTGCCCTCCAGCGGCGTGGACGCTTACGTTCACGTGTGGAACCGCAGAACTGATGCGGTCTACTTCTTTAAAGGTATTACTAAGAGTTTGTTTGCATGCATTTGAGTACATAAACAGAATCATAGCTGGAAAACTAAAAGAGAGATGCAATGCACTTAGAGATTACAGCACAAGCTTATTTTCATCTCCTGTCCCTAAAGAGAAAACTCAGTGAACAGCAAACAGTGAACTTTTCTAACAGTACATTTGTAGTTCACCTGTGTTTTGCATTCTGCATTTATTATTTTTGCCGGGTATTTTTCCATTTGTATTAACTGTTTTGCATTGTACATTAGTATTTTGCAGAATCTTTTTTTTTTGCAGGGTATTTAGCATTATTTAGCATTCTACATTTTTTTTCTTACATATTTTACATTTGTATTTCATTTAATTAGCAATCTACATTTGTATTTTGCAGGTTTTTTATTTCTTTACTCTATTTAATATTTACATATGTAGTATGTGTGGGGGGGTTACATATTTTACAAATTTGTATTTTGCATTGTATATATGTTTTATTTTGGCATATTATACATTTGCATTATTTTGTATTGTACAATTTATTTTATGTTACTTTTTCTTTTCATATTTTACATTTGTCTTTTGCATTAATTTGTATTGTGCAGTTGTAATTTGCATGGTCCTTGTTCACTTATTAAATTTAATCATTTAGTAATAATTTTATTTAAACATTGAAAGTTCCAGAACTCTAAAATGCTTGGAATGTTTTTTTTCTTATTCAGAATTGCATTCTACTGTACAGAAGTGCATACTAGACTATTTCTACTGTACAGAAGTGCATACTAGACTATTTCTACTGTCCAGAAGTGCATACTACACTATTTCTACTGTACAGAAGTGCATACTAGACTATTTCTACTGTATAGAAGTGCATACTACACTATTTCTACTGTACAGAAGTGCATACTAGACTATTTCTGCAGTACATAAGTGCATACTAGACTATTTCTACTGTCCAGAAGTGCATACTAGACTATTTCTACTGTACAGAAGTGCATACTACGCTACTTCTACTGTACAGAAGTGCATACTACGCTATTTCTACTGTACAGAAGTGCATACTAGACTATTTCTACTGTACAGAAGTGCATACTACGCTATTTCTACTGTCCAGAAGTGCATACTACGCTATTTCTACTGTTCAGAAGTGCATACGCTATTTCTACTGTCCAGAAGTGCATACTACGCTATGTCTACTGTCCAGAAGTGCATACTACACTATTTTTGCAGTACAGAAGTTCATACTACACTATTTCTACTGTCCAGAAGTGCATTACTACACTATTTCTACTGTCCAGAAGTGCATACTACGCTATTTCTACTGTCCAGAAGTGCATACTACACTATTTCTGCAGTACATAAGTGCATACTACACTATTTGTACATAAGTGCATACTACACTATTTCTGCAGTACATAAGTGCATACTACACTATTTCTGCAGTACATAAGTGCATACTACACTATTTCTACTGTCCAGAAGTGCATACTAGACTATTTCTGCAGTACAGAAGTGCATTACTATGCTATTCTACTGTCCAGAAATACATACTTCGCTATTTCTACTGTACAGAAGTGCATACTAGACTATTTCTGCAGTACAGAAGTGCATACTAGACTATTTCTACTGTCCAGAAGTGCATACTACACTATTTCTACTGTCCAGAAGTGCATACTACACTATTTCTGCAGTGTTTGAGATGCATGTCATGCACTTCTTAATGTGTTGTGATGTTTCAGGCGTGCAGTACTGGCGTTACGACAGCGAGAATGATCAGGTGATCACCGGAGACTCGTATCCTCGTCTGATCTCTGAAGGCTTTCCCGGCGTCTCTGGACCACTGGACACTGCATACTACGACCGGAGAGACGCTCACATCTACTTCTTCAGGGGCTCACAGGTAACCGCTGCTAATATTCTACAATTAACATGCAAGATGAACGATAACAGGACAAATCAGATAGTTCGGTAACACTTTACAATACAGGTGCATTAATTAATGCTTAACTAATGCTTAGATAATCATCAGTTAATGTATAACTCATGAAGAACTAAACCATGTATTAATGATTACCACATCAGTAACTAATGAACATTATATATGATTCATAGATTAGGTAATAAATACATTTTTAGTAGTTAAATGTGCCAATGTATTAATTTAGTTCCCTAATAACATATTATATTAACTAATGATACACATTAATATTTTAATTAATATTACCAGAGCGGTCAAAGCTTTAATTAATCTTTAGCTAATGATTTGCAAAGATATCATTATATTATGACTACTTATTGAGGCACAGAAATATTAACTAAGTAATATATAATTATGGTTATGTATTTTGAATTAGTTAATTACTTATGTGCCTCAACAAGTAAAGTCATAACATTATGATATTTTGCAAATCATTAGCTATTGATTAATTAAAGCTTTGACAACTCTGGTAATACTAATTAACATATTAATTTACATCATTAGTTAAAATATGTTATTAGGGAATTAATACATTATGACACATTTAATTAATAACAATTTATTGATTACTTAATTCATGAATCATATAGAATGTTCATTAGTTGCTGATGCAGTAATTATTAATAAATGGTTTAGTTCTTCATCAGTTATATATGAAGAGTTCATTTGCAGAAACAGATAACTCAGTTTTTAACAATTTTCACAAATCATATTTTTTTAGTGTGCATTCTTATTAATCTCAATCAAACTGAATCGGGTTATTTTGATTCGTTTAAAAATAATGAACAAATACAGCTAACTAACAGAATAAAACTAGTGCTGGACAACGATTAATCCATCCAAGATACAAGTTTTTGTTTATATAATATATATATATGTATGTATGTACTGTGTAGATTTATTATGTATATATAGACACACGCATACAGTGTATATTTTAAAAATATTTACTCGTATATATTTATATTCATATAATGTTTTTTATATATAAATATCCTTAAATATATACATGTGTGTGTATTTTATACATATATAATAAATATACACATCACACACACATAAATGTGACCCTGGAGCACTAAACCAGTCATGAGTGTACATTTTTTGTGAAATTGAGATTTATGCATCATCTGAAAGCTGAATAAATCATATTTCCATTGATGTATGGTTTGGACAATATTGAGAATCTGAGGGTGCAAAAAAAATCTAAATATTGAGAAAATCATCTTTAAAGTTGTTCAAGTGAAGTTCTTAGCAATGCATATTAATAAGTTTTGATATATTTATGGTAGGTAATATCTTCATGGAACATGATCTTAATATCTAATGATTTTTGGCATAACAGAAAAATGCATAATTTTGACCCATACAGTGTATTGCTGCTTATGACTGCGTCTGTGCTCCAGGGTACACATATGTACACAAAAACTATTATTTTGGATGCAATTAATAATTGTGCAGCACTAAATAAAACACTGATAACATGCATCTGTTTTGGTAAATAAACTCCTGATTATCTGTGCATTAGTGAAGCATGAATGAATGCACATCGGTGTCCAGTAAAGTGTCCTCGTGGATGATAGTAACTGCACAATATTAATTCACAGGTGTTCAGGTTTGATGTGCGCGTGAACCGCTTGGCTGCTTCTTCCCCACAAAACATCACGGAGGTGTTTCCCGCCGTTCTCCCCGGAAACCATCCCGTCGGTAACCTGGACGCGGCGTATTTCTCCTACACACACAACACGGTGTTCCTGCTGAAGGGCTCATGGTTCTGGAGGATGGTGAGCGGCAGAGATCGCAGACTGATGCCTCGCAGAGACGTGGAGCAGCAGTGGTTCGACATCTGTGACGTTCACAGCAGCTCTCGGAGAACCGCGCGCAGATGAAGCTGATCTCAGATCTGGAGGAGGAAGACTGATCTTATACGAGCACCGACTCCACAAATAAGGGACTCACTAACTTTTGTTCAGCTCCAATACAGCATATAACTCAAGTCTCCAGAGATTTAAGTTTAAGGGAATAGCTCACCCAAAAATGAGCACCCTCAGGATCATACAAGACTAGGACGAGTGTTTCTTCATCAGGTTTGGAGGAGTGTCTCAGCAATGGAAGTGAATGGGTGCCGTCAGAATGAGAGCTGATAAAAACATCACACCACTCCAGTCCATCAGTTATCATCAGAAGCTGAAACAAATCCAGCATTAAGATGATTTTAACTCTAATACCATAGAGTTCATAATCCATAATAACGTTTCTGAATCAGGAGAGAAATCTGCAGCGTTTACAAGACAAAACAGATCTAAACACATATCTGAGATATAACAGATGCACTTTTACGTCCATATCTTAGTTGGCCTGAGAGTGAGTGAATTATGATACAATTATCTACAAAATCATTGAAATATCATCTCTATTTCTTTGTGGGGGTTTTTGTAGTTAGATATTTATTTATATAAATCAGCATGTTTGACAAAAACATGTATTTATACTGTTTGCTGGAATATGACTTCATATTTATTTGTTTGTTATAGACATGTTCTTTCAGAATGCATTTCTAATTTGACCATTTGTGTATGTTTTTAATGTCTTCGTTATCATCTGATGAGTCTGTTTTTATCATATTAATCATGATGTTTTACATAACAGTGTAATTTCATATTAGCAGTTGAAGACGATAGTGCTGTTAATATTTATAAATATGAAGTTAATAAGCTTTGATGTTTAATATTCAGAAATGTAAACTATGGTGTGTGTTGAGAGGATTATTAAATATGAGTTTTCATACTGATTTTTAACAGCTGATTTTAATTTCTTTACTAATACTGAACCTTTCAAACTCTATTAGAGCTGATATTTACTGTACATTACTGTATATATACTGTACATACATCATCCTCTGCACATGTTCTGGAAGGGAATAATAATGGACATTTAATTTGATAATTAACTAAAATAACATATTCTCTGTTTATCTTAAACAACCCCTCTAATAATTGAATTATGAATGCACTAATTTATGAATCTTAACGACATGTGCATATTAATAACCTGATTAATGCATGGCTCTTTATGCAGGGTTACTGTACTGTAACTATAACTAAAACCATAGCAATATTTGTTAAGTCAAATAAACTAACTCAAATATATGGAGTGTTTATTATTATTATTCTGCAATGATTAAATGTATGTGTGTTTATTATATTAGTGCATCGCATTCCACAGAAATCAGTCAAAATATGAATTCATGTGATTAATAACACGAGTCAGTAGCATGAAATCTGATCACATATGCATATTAATGTGCTGAGGACACTTGATGGAAAATACAAGCATGGAGCTAATTAGTAAATAATTGTATTCCAGATCTGTTGCTATGGAGATTCAGATACTTATAATTAATGCTTTCTTAGAAATAGAGCGTTGCATACATGCAATTAAAATAATAATCAGAAGAGTAACGTGTTTCTAGTTTGACTATTTTTGATGTTTAATTCTGTTTTCTGACCAGCATGTAAACACACACACAGACCGTTTTGGTTTATGATTTACTCATTTAATATCATGACGTCTTTGAATTATCTTCTGTTGGCCTGTCAGCTAATACTGACCCATATGCATTTCATTTATTAATTAGTATATCATCTAATTAATTTGGGGTTTTAATCCATTGAAAGGTTTCCTATCCTGTAGAATTTCCTCCGTCTTGGTTTTTAATAATTATATAAGATATACATAAATCCTCGCTGGAGTTTAATTAATTTCCAACCGCTGGAAAAGTCATTTAATTGCACTTAATTAATTTAGCCAAATAATAGTTTCATCTAAATATTAATTTGCATTCATCACTAATAACTAAATTAACTAAAACTAATTAAAAAAATCAAAATAACCCCCCCCGACAATTTTTTTTAATAAAACGTATTTAATTATTATTAAATAATTTTTAATTTAATTTTTAATTTTAACTTATTTAAATAAACCCACACATTTGACTATCATGTTCTGATCACTCATTGTGTATGTATTTTGAATAACTATTGAATAGTTTAGCGGTTTATAGTCATGTTTGGTATGCGTTAGTTTGAAAATGCTTTCTTGAAACAGCAGCCAATTCTTTGTAAAATGTTCAAATGTAAAATTATGTACCAGCCGTAAACCAGTGGTTCTGTTCAAATTCCCTATAAAATCTAAAATAATTCCCTAAATTGACTTGTTTCCGTTACATCGACTATGGGACTTCTGGTTGGATTTATCAATGGCCTGTCATCAATTATTCCTCAAATATATGTTGCCAGAGTCATTCGACCAGTCTGCCCAGTGTGTCTGATCTCATTCATTCGAGCAGTCTGCCCAGTGTGTCTGATCTCATTCATTCGAGCAGTCTGCCCAGTGTGTCTGATCTCATTCATCGTCGAGCAGGTCTTGCCAGGTGTGTCTGATCTCATTCATTCGAAACAGTCTGTGCCCAGTGTGTCTGAATCTCAATTCATTCCGAGCAGTCTGCCCCAGTGTGTCTGACTCTTCATTCATATTCCGAGCAGCAGTCTGCCCAGTGTGTCTGATCTCATTCATTCGACCAGTCTGCCCAGTGTGTCTGATCTCATTCATTCGAGCAGTCTGCCCAGTGTGTCTGATCTCATTCCATCGACCAGTCTGCCCAGTGTGTCTGATCTCATTCATTCGAGCAGTCTGCCCAGTGTGTCTGATCTCATTCCATCGACCAGTCTGCCCAGTGTGTCTGATCTCATTCATTCGAGCAGTCTGCCCAGTGTGTCTGATCTCATTCATTCGAGCAGTCTGCCCAGTGTGTCTGATCTCATTCCATCGACCAGTCTGCCCAGTGTGTCTGATCTCATTCATTCGAGCAGTCTGCCCAGTGTGTCTGATCTCATTCCATCGACCAGTCTGCCCAGTGTGTCTGATCTCATTCATTCGACCAGTCTGCCCAGTGTATCTGATCTCATTCATTCGACCAGTCTGCCCAGTGTGTCTGATCTCATTCATTCGACCAGTCTGCCCAGTGTGTCTGATCTCATTCATTCGAGCAGTCTGCCCAGTGTGTCTGATCTCATTCATTCGAGCAGTCTGCCCAGTGTGTCTGATCTCATTCATTCGAGCAGTCTGCCCAGTGTGTCTGATCTCAGTCATTCGACCAGTCTGCCCAGTGTGTCTGATCTCATTCATTCGACCAGTCTGCCCAGTGTGTCTGATCTCATTCAGAGGAATGTTCTGAGGCTCGTTTGTTCCTCCGGCCAAAGAAGAACACTTCCTCCTTCCTTGTAGTCTAATCCGGTTTTTCTCCCCTTCGGTCTTCATAATTTCACTTATTTTTCATTATTAATCCTTCAGAAATCATGCTGATTTGATGCTCAAAGAAACATTTATTGATATTATCAGTGTTGAAGACTGTCACACCGCATCTTTTAAATTCTTTGATAAAAAGAAAGTTTAAAAGGACAGTGTTCATTAGAATTACAGGCTCAGCACCCTCCTACTTACATTCACTTGTATTTATTTATTTATGCATTTAGCGGACGCTTTTATCCAAAGCGACTTACAGTGCATTCAGGCTATACATGTTTTTGTCAGTACATGTGTAATGAACATTTTATTATATCTAGTTAGTTAGTCACAATTGTGGAAAGATATGAGACATATTTCAGTTCCATTAGTGATTTTATTATTATTAGACTGATACAATTTGATTGTTATTAGATTGATACACACAAGATTAGTGCAGAAGACTGATACAAGATTAATATAGTATGGTTTTAAAATAGATCAGAATCAGAGGAGCCTCATTTATAACCATAAATCTCCTTTTAGGACCAACTGGTGAAATTCATAATGAAATGGTCATTTATCTTGGGTACGTAGCAGCCAACTCCTGTAAAAGATTGAGGGAAAATTAATATTTCTCATATTTGTGTTGTACATAAAGTGAAATAAAAAAAAAACACTTTCTTGCTCCAACATATTTGCACCCATACTCTGTGAGTGATTAAACTCGTTCACTTACCCACACTCAGTGGGGTTATAATGTTGTCTATCTCTGACAGAAGCTCCCAGTATGTGTGGTTTTCAGTAGATGCATTCACTCCGTTCACACCATTCACAAATATGCCATAGCTTTGGTCAATAGTGTAGGTGAAGCTAATAGAAATGAATGGAGCAACATTAGCAACAAAAAATAAAATTAGCAGTACAACAGTTCCTTATATTCTTGACTCTTGAGCCTTGTACAATAGACTGACATGACAAAAGATGCCCCATAACCTATTATCCTACTATACTATACTTAAGTGCTTTACAGCTTGGAAAGTACATGTAACCAGAATAGTATGATAATATTTTGGGACATACTTGAAGCTGTTATTCGTCTTGTGTAGTTGATTTAAGACTCCAAACATCGGCATTCCCATTGTCGCAATAGTGGTGTAGGTGATTTTCGTGTTAGCAAATGTATTAGTGACAGTCACCTTCATAGACAACAGTTCCTGCTTTCCTGTTAAGAAGAGAGATTTTATACATACTTTAAGAGAGACAGCAGCGGCCCTACACTCCTCTTATGATCAGCGGGACCCCTGTGGAGAGGGTGAGTAGCTTCAAGTACCTCGGTGTAAACATCTCCGAGGACCTGACATGGACTACACACATTCAAACACAGGTTAAGAAAGCCAGGCAAAGACTGTACCATCTGCGACAGCTGAGGAAATTCAGGGTCTCACCAGCTATCCTGAAAACGTTCTATTCAGGGGCCATAGAAAGTGTACTGACTCAGTGCATCTCAGTGTGGTATGGTGATGCCTCGAATCAGGACTGCAAAGCTCTGCAGAGAGTCGTGCGCTTAGCTGACACACAGACACAGACACACACACACACACAGACACACACACAGACACACACACACACACACACACACACACACAGAGACACAGAGACAGAGACACACACACACACACACACACACACACACAGGGTCTGCTCTCCCCTCTCTGCAGGACAACTACCTCAAAACCAGAGCTGCTAAAATCATTAAGAACACAAATCACCCTGATAACCATCTCTTCATTTCACTGCCATCTGGCAAGCGCTTCAGGAGCATGATGGCAAAAACTGAGAGACTGAGGAGGAGCTTCTTCCCTCAGGACATCAGGCTCCTAAACACAAACTCAGTCTAATAACATTTACATGATTCAATTTAATGTGTACATACCCGGTACAACCATGTTTGCACATTCTTCTTGCTGTTTGCACATTCCTCCTGCTGTTTGCACATTCTTCTTGCACATCCCTGTTTATATTATTATTTATTAAATCCACAGTATACTGTATTGCACATTTTATTTCATTACACATTTTACCCCTTATTTTTTTACCTATATTTATATATATTCTCTTGTGTTATGTTTCATTTTAATTTTTTTGCACTGTCCATTGAGCGGACCTGATCTGATTTACATTTCACTACTGATTATATCCTGTATAATTGAGTATGTGACGAATAAAAGAACCTTGAACGTCCTATATCAACATATTCAATTATACTTTTCAAATATTATTGAATATGTTAGACTTGAAAGGATTTGAATCCAGTCATATTTTTCCTCATTTTAAGCAGAAATCATGGTTTTAGAGAATAAATCTTACCCGAGTGGTCATCGGGCCCCCCCAACCCCGGGAAAGGCAGTAAAGCAGCAAAGCACAGAAAACTGATCACTGTCAGAGCCATTTTAGCAGGGTGTCTGAATGTCTCTCTCAAACACACACACTATTTATACATATATATTTTGCATTCCAGCTTTACAAGTCTTGCCATTTGTAGGCAAGTTACACCTTAAAAAGGAGTGGTCTGCCAAGAAACACGAGGAAACATGAAGAACGTGACAAACACAACCATGATGTGTTTGTCACGTTCCTGTGTTCCTGTGGCTCAGTGGTAGAGCATTGCGTAAGCAGCGCAAAGGTTGTGGGTTCAATTCCCAGGGAACACATGTACTGACAAAAACATGTATAACCTGAATGCACTGTAATGTTTTTCAACATCAGATTTTCTAGGTATACAGATACTGCTATGGGTGGAGCTGCCATGTAACTCGCTCCCCAAACAATCCCCCCAGCTAAATAATTTCCAAGAATAAACATAATTCCAGGAACTGGAAGTCCAGAATGGACACCAACCATACAATTATTATTAGATAGTATGGCAGAGGAAAGATGGATTTGGTGCAGAGGCACTTCAACAAACCCCATCTCAAATCTCTCACCAATACATGGGTTCCAGTAGCCAGGGGCGTAGATTACGCGTGGGACGTGTCCCCCTTACTTTTTATCAAAAGTAAATTCGTCCCCCGCACTTTTTCATTGGACAGTTGTGTTCTCGACATGTTGAGGTTTTAATGGAGCAATGTATATAAATGCAGAATGATTTCAATTTAAAAAAGACGAGATAGTCTATACATGACGTTTAAGTTTCCATGAAAATCAGTCACTCAGTCTGTCACGCCAAGACATGCCCTAGCTCGCCCCCGCGGTTCAAAAAACTCTTCACTCCTTTACGACAAAGTCAAGCAGCGTAAGATGGCATGTGGAATCCGAATAGTGTTGCACAATGTTGAGTGACTCTGTCTATTGCTCTTGTTGAATAATTAGCTAGTTTTTATGTTAATTATATGGAGAGAAAAAAAGCTGCCTGGACAAACTTATTTTCAGTGTATTTTTTCGTAACGTCTTTTATTTTAACACATATGTTATCAGAATGTTGAACTGAGATTTTACAGCGTTTACAGCATTGTGACATGTTTAAGCCAATTCTACATAATGTATTTCAGTCAAGTATGCATGCATTGAGGATCCGATATAGGAACGATCTTAATTTAGAGCTGCTCTTTCATTATTGCACTAATCTTAGGTTTTTATGTGTTGTCAAGCATAAAATTATGACAAAAAACAGACAGCCTAGGTTTGTCAAGGCAGAATTAGGATGACACCCAAGAAAAATAAACTTCACAGGTGAGAAGAACAGATAACACCTGTTTTTACATTGTATGAAATCTCTTAATACACAAGTGTTTGTAGGATTAAATATGGACCAATCATAAAAAAACACAATATTAGTCAAATATAGATTTTTTTTTACATTAGTATGATAAACAACTTGGTATGGTATTCTTCATGACCATATTTTGCATCCCATAATCCTACTTAATACCTAAACTTAACAACTACAACGACTACCTTACAAGCTATTAATAAGCAGTAAATGAAGAGTATATTGAGGCAAAAGTCATGGTTAATAGTGAATATGTGTTCCCCATACTAAAGTGTTAAAAAATATTTTAGGATACAAATAATTGTTTTTTGTCCAGCAGTGTACTTAATGTGTTATGTTCTTCTGTATGGCACTATTCCCTGTACTGTATGTACATGTTCCAAACACTACTTTATTTAGACCGAGGCAGAAGTGAATTCAGAGTTGAGAGTGAATGAGGCAGAACGTTTCAATGAGCTTCAGAGGGAAGGACAGATTATTTACAGCATTGTCTATGATAAAATATTTCGTATACCTTTTAATATAGATTAATCAGACTAATTTGTACTTTTTTTTTTACTTCAGTTTTAAGTAGCTTTATATATTTCGATATGTTAGCTTTAATACTGTGTCAAAAAGCCACTACTTTTAAACTAACCAGCCAGAAAGCTTAAAGGAAACGTCACTAAATGTTTGTTTAATCTCGTTGTTTAATTGATCTGGGTCTACATGCCTTGACATGTTTGTCAGTTGAGCTCAGTACATAGTTTCTTTGCAATAGTTTGTTTTGAATTAATTCCTGAAACATGGACTGTATAATAGAACAGAACATAATAAAGTAGTATGTGAATGTGCAAGTATCCATTACTGTGTGCCATATACTGCACATACAACATACACAAAATACAATGTGAAATATGTAAACAATAGTACCCTTATAAAAACATCTTTGTAACATATACTCAAAAAGGTGCACATTAGTACCTTAGAGTACTAATATGTACCTTAATGTACAACTATGAAACTTTTTGGGGTAAATAAGGTACAAAGATGTCCTTTTAAGGGTAAAGCCAGCCAGTGACAAGCTGTTATATTTCTTTCTTTTTATTTATTTATCTTTCTTTTTTCTCTTTCTTTTCTTCTGTTTTATAATCATATATAAAAATATACTCATAAAGCATATTGAGCAAAACTGTATGATTAAAAATAAAACCTGTCAGACAAGGGTTAACTGAAAAAAAAACAGGTATAACAAGACATTCCGCCCCCCACCCCACTTTTCAAATGATGGCTACGCCCCTGCAAGTAGCTGTTTCAGAAGTTAAAGGCCAGGTTGCTTCCAAAAGGAATGACTGCGCAGCTCCCGTGTCTCAGAGAACACTCACCTTTACATGAATATATGCACCTAAATGATGCTGAAATGACTTATGAGCACCTAATCATGTCTATTCACAACTTCATATTATGTATGTAACCCACACATTTGACTATCATGTGTTCCTGTGTGGCTCAGTGGTAGAACATTGCGTCAGCTGCGCAAAAGGTTGTGGGTTCGATTCCCAGGGAACACATACTAAAGAAAATGTATAACCTGAATGCAATTGTAAGTCGCTTTGGATAAAAGCGTCTGATAAATGCATAACTGTAAATGTTCTGATCACTCATTGTGTATGTATTTTGAATAACTATTGAATAGTTTAGCGGTTTATAGTCATGTTTGGTATGCGTTAGTTTGAAAATGCTTTCTTGAAACAGCAGCCAATTCTTTGTAAAATGTTCAAATGTAAAATTATGTCAGTGACCAGCCGTAAAACAGTGGTTCTGTTCAAATTCCCTTACTGGCATACATCCGTTACACTTAGAGCTGTAGTGTTCATTTTTAAGCAGCTATGCTGACCCAATCAGATTGTTTTTGTGGATGGAGCCCCGCCCATATTGTTCCTTTTAGACATACCTACTCTACTCTGTGATCTTCCACGTTGAGAATTCTAAAAGTTCAATACTTATGTAAAGTGTTATCACATGCTTACCCATTTATAATATCACCAAATCTGTTGCACCACTGATATTTCTCACGACCATCTGTATGAATCTAAACACTGGTTATAACTTTACAGGGAACAGTAATACTTCATAGGTTAAGAAAAACACCATAGGTTCCTCTACACAGCAAGCTTATACAAGACATAAAATACAACCTGAATATATTTTGTTTCTAGAGTATGTAGCTATAATAGTAGCAGGAATTATTAATTGTCTTTTAGCATAAAGTCCACACCAGTCTAATCGTCCTTTGTCTGCACAAGAACGAGAGAGAGAGAGAGAGAGAGAGACGAGAGAGACGAGAAGAGAGAGAGAGAGAGAGCGAGAGAGAGCCAAGAGAGAGAGACGAGAGAGAGAGCGAGAGAGAGAGAGAGACGAGAGAGAGAGAGAGAGAGAGAGAGAGCGAGAGAGAGCCAGAGAGAGACGAGAGAGAGAGAGAGAGAGCCAGAGAGAGAGACGAGAGAGAGAGACGAGAGAGAGAGAGAGAGCGAGAGAGAGAGAGAGCGAGAGCGAGAGATACAGAGAGAGAGAGAGAGAGACAGAGAGCGAGAGAGAGAGAGAGAGAGAGAGAGAAAGCGAGAGAGAGAGCGTGCATTCCCAGATTAGTGGTTTATGCGTAAAAGGGTTGTGACCCATCTGTTCCTGGACTTTCTCCAGATAAGCCGTTGTTTGTTCTTTAGATTGTTATTTATGGTAAGCCAGTCAGAAACAACGCTGAAATTCTGTTACTAAGTGGATCTGGGAGCAAAGGTCAGTTCTTAGCTCGCGCAAGAATGTGGTTTAAATGTGGAAAAGATACATTTTATCGCGTGTCGCGTGTAGTTAGGACACGGTGTAAAGAGAAAGAAGTTCTTGCTTAGAATTGGGATAATATTAAGTTGGTGGTCACAAGAAGTAAAACCTTGGTAAATTACTATGGTTCTGAATTGACAAGCCTACAAACCCGTTTTCTGTTAGTAAACATTGTGGTGCTTTTCTGTGGGCGGAGCTTAGCTGGAGGCAGAACGATTCAGAGCTTGTTTTTTTTAACAATAACTGGAGAAATTCAGATGTTACCAGCATATGTAAGATCACTCACTGTCTGGGATCGCGTTATTTGAAAAGGTTAAACGGAGCAAGAAGTGATTGTCTTCAGAATTTTTTTTTTGTTATGCTGGTTGTAAAGTTTTTTCACATCCCGATAGCAATCATTAAGTTAAGTGGTCTAAATGCATTTATATATTCTGTTGAAGCGGTAGGACCAAGAAAAGTTTGTCCAATCAAAATGCTCGGTCCGACCGTTTTCATTGTCTCTTCTACCTGCCTGTCTACGTATGTATTAGCATACATCTGCGCACCTTGTTCGCGCAGACAGGATGCGTCATCAGCGCGCTCACGCACGCGGTGCAGACCAGAGTGGCAGACAAACACCAACAACCAGATCTTCCTTCCTTGTATTTTAGTACTTTTACTAACTGTACTAT
>QVTF01020205.1:0-76556 GCA_003573665.1 Oxygymnocypris stewartii | reverse complement strand
GATTATTAATATGCATTGCTAAGAACTTAATTTGAACAAATTTAAAGATGATTTTCTCAATATTAAATTTGTTTGCACCCTCAGATTCCAGATTTTCAAATATTGTCCAATCATAACAAACCATACATCAATGGATGGATATATATTATAAAATCATATTTGACATATTATTTAATCAGCTTTCAGATGATGTATAAATCTCAGTTTCGGAAAATGTAACCTTATGACTGGTTTTGTGATCCAGGGTCATATATATTTAATACTTTTATTTTTTGAAATATATAATAGCAGCACATTGTGACACACCCATAGGCAGCAGCTCAGCAGGGTATTTTTCTGATGCAAAATGTAATTGAGATCAGAAAAACTGGCTTTCTTTCACTGCAGTGGTCCCAGTAGAGTCTGTCTGCTCTGTCACAGCAGGACGGCAGTAGTATTGTGTCTGATGAGAAGTGTTGGCTCCATCGAGTCCTGCTGAAGCATCTGGACGCCTGCTCACTGAATGCAGTCAGCTGGGAATATAACCTACACGTGGGCCGAGCAATGAGGCGCTGCACACACACCTTCAGACCGCGCTGGGCCTCCAGCCCCGTTAGCCAGCCATCGGCTGTGACCCGTCAGACTGATGCATTTACACGTTTGGAGTGTCACTGTGATGAGGGCAGTTGCTACCACTGGCATATCTGTTTCGAATGTTAAAGGAGGGGGTCAGTGATTGCTGGTAGCCAGTGTTGATATTTGAAATCACCACAACAAACACATTTTGGTTTCTTCCAAGTCAGACATGACAAAAGTAACTTGAGTCTGAATAATTCAGTAACCACTATGATTTTCAAGTACTTTTCATTTGCTAAAATGAGCAGAGCCAACAGTCATTGGTTTGGGAATCAGACTATTTCTATCAGACTATTTGATTTGTATATGTACAAGCACTTTGGTATACCCTAGCAGTTTTTAAATGTGCTATAGAAATACACTGACCTTGACTAAAAAGAACAATTTGGATTCGGACTACTGACAATGCTTAATGTTTCTGGATCACTAAACATTATTTGTGTTTAAGTCAAGTCGCTCACTTATGTGCCATACTTATGTCCAGAGATGCCACACAAAATGTTGATCACAGACCTCAAACTTTACAGACCTACCAAATCTACCAATCCCATTCACTCCATCTTCGACCTCTTGGTAAACAGATGAAATGTGGATTAAATATACAATGCATATGAATATTCATAGACATTTATTCCACAACCCATCTGTTTACTGAGTAACAGGTGGGTATGAACAGAGATTGAGTAGAACTTGATTCTTGATCATCAAACTTGTTGATCCTGCCTTTCCAATAGGATTTGAGTGATAAATGTACAATGAATGTCAAGTTTAGACCTACAAGCAGGGTTAAGGGCTTCTACACTATTCATCTATAAGTTCCCTCTGATTTTAGAGCCAAGTTGTTATTAGGTTTGGTATATGGTAAGGACTGTTTTTGGAGACAAATTGTTGTTCGCAGGATTAACAGGAACAGGCCTTAAGAAACCACTGAGTCTATCAAATAAGCTTTCTGAAGAAAGACGGCATGTAGCCATTATACTAGACAATCATCTCACGGTTAGCTTACAGTGCCAAACGTCCAGATCGGGAACGGCTTGTAATCGACCGTGCTGAACCGTAGCTTGCACTATTCCTCTCCGTGCAACTGTTCAGCCCAATGGTGGAAACACTTATTTAAACCAACCACAGTTTGTGCTTGAGTTGCATCAACCCTTGCGTTTCCATCTAGAAACCAAACTCTTAAGTAAAAAAAGCCTGCTATCAAGGATTCAAATCAAATTCAAGTGATTTGTATAGCGCTGTTCATGATACAAATCGCTGTAAGCAGCTTTACAGAAAATTCAAGATTCTATAATATATTAGTATTATTAGTTTATCAGTCTCAAGTTGATGTACATATGGCAGAAATATACGGTGCCAATCAGTTAATGACGTAATCAAACAGACGATGAACACTATTAACAGCAATGGTTATGTTGCATTTGGTAGTTCGGTATGTCGTTTCAGGGTTGACATCATCTGAGGTCCTCTAACAAATCAAAGTTATGGTTTAAGCAAGATAGGCATACTGTTATAATTTGACTGTGATGTTGTCTTTTAACAGATGCATGGCTGTGTGTAGGTCTGTCAGATGGGAGTGCTGGCTTCGCTCCGTGTCTGCTGGGATCATGCTGCAGATGAACGCATACAAACGCCTGCCTCAGTTTCCAAGCCAGCATTGAGCTAGAAGGCTCCTATCAGACCAGAGAAGCACCCAAGCAACTGACCAGTATTTACTGTCACTAATCAGCCAAAAAACTAAACAAATGTAATATTTACTCACCCTCATGTCAGTTTAGACATGTATTGTTGTCTATAAATCCATCCTGCGGCTCATTTATAAAGCATGCATATGCTCAGATTTGATCTTACAGTGTGCGTGCGCTGAAATCCACACCAGTGCTCATATTTGTAAAAACTGGCTTTGACGTGGAAATGTGTCACGTATGAGCAACCATTTCTTGTTTAAATACTGCAGGTTTTTGGAAGTATAAGCTGTTTTTGCAGCTCGCAAGGATTTGGACGATGACTGGTGATCATATGTTTCATATGTTAATGCCATTAATTAGGAGTCATTTACAGAGAGCTAAAACCATTAAATTCTCTCAGTAATCTGAAAGAGAGGCATACGTGTGTTTTCTGTGCATACTATGAATCACACGTACACATATTTGAGAGATGCTCGTAAGATCAGGTTAGGATGGTTTCAGCACACAACTGTATAAATCAGACCCCTGATATAGAGTAGGATACGTAGGGATGCTTACATGTTTGATTTTTCCTCAGCTTCATCCTCCAGCTCCTCCTGGGGATCCCAAAGTGTTCCCAGGCCAGCAGGAGATACAATCCCTCTGTTTTATAATTCATAACTATATTATGATGGCTTTATGGGGGTTTGGAGCTTGCTAATCTAAATCACCATCCACTTGGCAAGTCCTTGGCAGTTTCAGGTGGCTTTATTTGTATGGTTAAAAGGCTTTACATTGCCAATGCATTAACACTGCATAAACATTTAGTAGAAAGGTTTGTTAAAATAATAACAACAAGAACCGTACACAACGTGTTTTTTGCATATCATGAAAGGACAGCCAGGTTGAGGCTTCTCCTAGCAAGTCTTTTCATGGTTTGTAAAGCGAGGGGAAATGAGGGCATGCTGTAAAAAAGTGATTCCACTTGATTTAGTGTTCAGTGGGGGACAATCTGTCTGTGTTCACCGAGTCTATACATGGTCAGGACTCTTGTTAGATTAGGTCAGTCACTGCGCTCAGATATGAAGCACATGAAGAGGAGCATTCCTTCATTTACAAAAAAATAAATAAACATTTAATTTAATGATTTAATTAAAAAGTAAGAGAAGGATTGCTTTTGGCATTAATGGTAACTTGCTGTAGTCAAACTCGTACAATAAAACAATGTTCCCTAATCTGTTATTTAAATCAGCTATTCTTCTGTAGTAGACATTGCAGTACATTATGAAGTAGCAGTTAAAGGGTCCCTAATATGCAAAATTCACTTTTGTATGTGTTGTATGCACACAACCATTCTATCATGATAAAAATATGCCCTTTTTTGATCCCCATAAATCATAAGCATAAATTGTGACATCACACTTGACCAGCCCCGCCCACGACTGTTGACGGACACTGTCGTATTCGCAGAGACCCCGCCCTGAGCAAGCCACACATAATCCACCATGTTTGTCTTCATGCTAGAACATTTAAAAGCAGCGTTCAAGTAAGACATGTCATCTTAATACGGCTATAGATGTTATTTAGTTCAGAGCAGTGAATTTCTGTTTTTATTTGACTGTTAACAGCATAGACAGCAGTAGGTACTGTATATTACACAGCTGTTACTTAAATGAACACTCCATTTAAAAAAAAAAAATAGGCTTATTTTCCAACTCCCCAAGAGTTAAACCATTATCGAATCCATTCTGCCGATCTCGGGGTCTGGCGGGCGCACTTTTAGCGTAGTTTAGCATTGATCATTGAATCTGACTAGACCATTAGCATCTCGCTGAAAAATGACCAAAGAGTTTCGATACTTTTCCTATTTAAAACTTGACTCTTCTGTAGTTATATTGTGTACTAAGACCAACTGAAAATTAAAGTTGGGATTCTCTAGGCTGATATGGCTAGGAACTACAGGTGCTGGTCATATAATTAGAATATCATCAAAAAGTTGATTTATTTCACTAATTCCATTCAAAAAGTGAAACTTGTATAATGTATACATTCATTCAACACAGACTTATATATTTCAAGTATTTATTTATTTTAATTTTGATGATTATAACTGACAACTAATGAAAACCCCAAATTCAGTATCTCAGATAATTAGAATATTACTTAAGACCAATACAAAGAAAGGATTTTTAGAAATCTTGGCCACCTGAAAAGTATGAGCATGTACAGCACTCAATACTTAGTTGGGGCTCCTTTTGCCTTAATTACTGCAGCAATGCGGCGTGGCATGGAGTCGATCAGTCTGTGGCACTGCTCAGGTGTTATGAGAGCCCAGGTTGCTCTGATAGTGGCCTTCAGCTCTTCTGCATTGTTGGGTCTGGCATATCGCATCTTCCTCTTCACAATACCCCATAATTTTTCTATGGGGTTAAGGTCAGGCGAGTTTGCTGGCCAATTAAGAACAGGGATACCATGGTCCTTAAACCAGGTACTGGTAGATTTGGCACTGTGTGCAGGTGCCAAGTCCTGTTGGAAAATGAAATCTGCATCTCCATAAAGTTGGTCAGCAGCAGGAAGCATGAAGTGCTCTAAAACTTCCTGGTATACGGCTGTGTTGACCTTGGACCTCAGAAAACACAGTGGACCAACACCAGCAGATGACATGGCACCCCAAACCATCACTGACTGTGGAAACTTTACACTGGACCTCAAGCAACGTGGATTATGTGCCTCTCCTCTCTTCCTCCAGACTCTGGGACCCTGATTTCTAAAGGAAATGCTAAATTTACTTTCATCAGAGAACATAACTTTAGACCACTCAGCAGCAGTCCAGTCCTTTTTGTCTTTAGCCCAGGCGAGACGCTTCTGACGCTGTCTGTTGTTCAAGAGTGGCTTGACACAAGGAATGCGGCAGCTGAAACCCATGTCTTGCATACGTCTGTGCGTAGTGGTTCTTGAAGCACTGACTCCAGCTGCAGTCCACTCTTTGTGAATCTCCCCCACATTTTTGAATGGGTTTTGTTTCACAATCCTCTCCAGGGTGCGGTTATCCTTATTGCTTGTACACTTTTTTCTACCACATCTTTTCCTTCCCTTCGCCTCTCTATTAATGTGCTTGGACATAGAGCTCTGTGAACAGCCAGCCTCTTTTGCAATGACCTTTTGTGTCTTGCCCTCCTTGTGCAAGGTGTCAATGGTCGTCTTTTGGACAACTGTCAAGTCAGCAGTCTTCCCCATGATTGTGTAGCCTACAGAACTAGACTGAGAGACCATTTAAAGGCCTTCGCAGGTGTTTTGAGTTAATTAGCTGATTAGAGTGTGGCATCAGGTGTCTTCAATATTGAACCTTTTCACAATATTCTAATTTTCTGAGATACTGAATTTGGGGTTTTCATTAGTTGTCAGTTATAATCATCAAAATTAAAATAAATAAACACTTGAAATATATCAGTCTGTGTGGAATGAATGTATACATTATACAAGTTTCACTTTTTGAATGGAATTAGTGAAATAAGTCAATTTTTTGATGATATTCTAATTATATGACCAGCACCTGTATATTCTCATTCCGGCGTAATAATCAAGGAACTTGATTATTACAAGGGGCTAAACAAACAGCGATGTATAATCAGTGGGACGGGCTAAACAGGCAGTGATGTAGAATCAGTGGGCGTGGCTAAACAAACAGCGATGTATAATCGGTGGGAGGGGCTAAACAGGCAGTGATGTAGAATCGGTGGGCAGGGCTAAACAGGCAGTGATGTAGAATCCGTGGGCGGGGCTAAATAAACAACGATGTATAATCGGTGGGAGGGGCTAAACAGGCAGTGATGTAGAATCGGTGGGCAGGGCTAAACAGGCAGTGATGTAGAATCCGTGGGCGGGGCTAAATAAACAGCGATGTATAATCGGTGGGAGGGGCTAAACAGGCAGTGACGTAGAATCGGTGGGCAGGGCTAAACAGGCAGTGATGTAGAATCGGTGGGCAGGGCTAAACAGGCAGTGATGTAGAATCGGTGGGCGGGGCTAAACAGGTAGCGATGTAGAAGCAGACATTGATCTTCTGTGGAGGCGGTGCTTATCCACACTATTACATCATAGAGTGGCACATTCCACAAGCTGTCATTTTGTTCTGAAACGTACAGAGTGTTTTTATATTACAATGACTTCTTATATCTCAAAATATCAAAGTAATTTTGATTTCTCAGTCCATGACCCCTTTAAATTAGAGCAGACATGGTGGTGGAAGGATCATTTAGATGCAGTAAAGGACAAGCATGAAGCTCCGGAGTCCAAACCAGCGCTTGAGCCATCTGAGGCCCCTGCAGATTGGAAGAAGCCGGCAGGAGGCAGAGGAGCTCCAGCCAGAGGCGTCCTTACATCCACAGTGAAGACCTCTGCACCTACACGAGTCAACAAGACAGCTACAGCAGCCAAAAAAAACGCCACAAGCTGCTCGGTGAGCACAACACATCTCACTGCAACGGCCCCAAAATATCTGGGAATACTGCGAAGACCACAGATTGCTTTCCTTTCACTCTTGATTGTGAATGACAGGGAAAGCATTGCTGAGACTACACAGTACCTCCTGAACCTTTACAACTAGCGGCTCTTATTCACAAATGATTGGTACTTTGATATTTCTCTCATCAGAGGGAGGTCAGGAGGGCATCTGGTCACCAAAAGTGATGGAGCTGAAAAGACAGCAGGCAAATCAAGCATTAAAGCTCAAACGTCTCCTTGTAAAAGCACACTTCAGGAGAAACCAATGACTTCGGCAGGTTTGTTCAGACTCTAGGCTCAACTTAAATGGCAGCTTGTATTGTTTCCTATGTTCTGGATTCATACTTATGACAATTTATGTTCTTCTCAGTGGAGGTTGGCAGGCAGGACAATGAAAGAACAGTCTTGAAGGCTCTGAATGAGAAGTCCTTTGTGCCGAGGCTTCGCCAGGCTGTCATCTCTACCAGGAGGTCATTGATATGGCTCCGGAGGAGAGTCTTGATTAGCATGCAACGACACATTTCACATCACATTAGTGCATTTCACAATTATTGCATGTTTTTTAGGTGCATGATGTGTACATTGTTCTGGCCAATCTGCGGCTGAAGGACGATCCTCTGGCTGCTGTGGACGTTTACAGGAGATTCCCGCTCAAGCCTGTCTGCGAACAAACCCTTGACGATGCCTTCATAACAGGAGAGATTGTGCATATTCTGATGAAACATGAACTGTATGAGAGCATCCTCAGCTACTGCTCAACCTGATAGCGCATTGGAAAAGTCATGGGACTCTTACTTCAGCTGTATATCCATTTATTTATGACAAACTTTTGCTTCAATCTGAATAGCATCAGGGCTGAAATTAAAACCATCTGCTTTTGTATTAAAAGGATGTCTTGACAAATATTGAAGCACTTGAAGGGAAGTTCACGACCAGTCTTCTGAGGACAGTTTACGCTGGAATTCATGACAAATCAGTGGATGATGAGGAGCTGCAAGACTTCTTCAGATTCAAGTGTTGGATATGACATTTTAAGTTTTGAAATGCCTTATTAAAATGACTCTGAATATTAAACAGATCCTTTGGTCAAAATCCATTCTGTCATTGTGTGGCATATATTCTATATTGCCTAAAGTATTGGGTAACCCCCTTCTAATGAAAGGTTTGACTACTTTAGTAATTTCCATGAGTACAAATCTTAATGTTTACGCATATAATGATATTCTAGGGAATTGTGTGCTTCTAATTTTATAGCAACAGTTTGGACAGAACCCTTTTCTATTCTAACATGACAGTGTCTCTGTGTATAAGACAAGAATCAAAGAGAAATGATGATTCAGTCAGTGTAGAAGCACACAATTCCCTAGAATATCATTATATGCGTAAACATTAAGATTTGTACTCATGGAAATTACTAAAGTAGTCAAACCGTTCATTCCAATACTTTTGTCAATATAGTGTATTTTCAGTCAGTGTGAAACAAGATACTCATCAAGAAAACAGTATGATGGGAATTGACTGGATCTTGAGAAGTGGGCATTAAAGAAAGAGAGGAAGTGTGACATTAGTCAGAAAAACATCATTTAAGAGGCCGCGCAAAATGTAATTGACAAAATGTATATTTATAAATTAGATTATTTTTGTTATACAATATATTCACCATGGTGTTAGAGGCCTTCACATTGTGCATAAGAACACAGGCTAATATCATTTTATCTTGCAAAAAAATTCCAATAATATAATTGCACATCTGGCCTTAAGATATACCTGTGGCATGTACTCTTTCTGCTTGGGAATAACAGCAGAGATGTGAAGTGCAGTTCAGTCAGACGGTGTTGAGTTTGGTCACAATGAGGACTCGTACAGACTGGTCGAATGAAGAGCAAACACACAGACCCTGTTTATCCGGACTCCAGTCAAGACTGGAAATGGGTTGTGTGGAGAGAGTGACGTTCTGCAGGAGATTCACAGAGCCGGCGACGCCCATGTCTACATCATCCGCACCCTTTTTAGTCCTCTGGGCTGGATACTCACTGTGACAATACACAAACAATGATCCATGCAAAAAGGCATATTAACAAAGAAATATTATCTCAAAGAAATCACTTACTATTTCCATAGATGCAGATTACCGGCTCCACCGGCTGTCATGAAGATGTCGCGGTTTTGAGGCAAATGCCTCACTTGCCATATTGTAGACTTGTGAGCCTGAAATACAGAAAGCAGATGCTAAACTCTCTCAATAGAGTATTAATAGTAAGGGACGTATATGACCGTTGCACTCGCATCTTTTGCAGCATCTCGCACATGAGTGTTGCATTTTTAAGACCATGTGTCAAGTCAAAAGCTCATCAATGTCAGTATACAAAACCGTGGACCAATCAGAAGACCCCACAGACAGGGCGAGCGATGCAAGCTTATGTGTAGCTGATTTAACAGTACATTATTTAGTATGCAAAAGCTTTATATAGCTATCATGAAGCCTGTCTTCTGAAGCCTTTATGTGAGGAACAGACAGAATTCAGTCAATATTATTGTCTTAAGTGTACATTTTTCAAAATTGAGAAACATACATCATCTGGAATCTGAATAAATAATATTTCCATTGATGTATGGTTTGTTATGATCGGACAATATTTGAAAATCTGGAATCTGAGGATGCAAAAAAAAATCTAAATATTGAGAAAATCATCTTTAAAGTTGTTCAAATGAAGTTCTTAGCAATGCATATTACTAATCAGAAATTAAGTTTTGATATATTTACGGTAGGAAATTTACTAAATATCTTCATGGAACATGATCTTAATATCCTAATGATTTTTGGCATAAAGGAAAAATATATAATTTTGATCCATACAGTGAATTTTTGGTTATTGCTACAAATATACCCCAGCGACTGAACACTGCTTTTGTGCTTCAAGGTCACGTATTTGTTATCATATATTGGTTTGAAATCTTAGTTATCATATGGCTTTAGAATAATTAATACAGCGCACAAATCTTATATCATACTTTTATGCTGCTTTTCCATCATTTTTTAAGCATTAAATCTTCAGTGCTCAGTTATTGTAACTTCATGAAGGCAAATGAAATGGTCACGATCGTTCTGCACATAAATAAATAAAACCAAACATCTACTATTCCTTCCATTAACGATGCTACTCTGTTTGGCCAACCTTTTCCGACACCGAAGCGAAGCCTTTGGTGGGGTGCTGGGTCCTCGTGTCAAACACATGAAACTTGCCCTCTAAAGAGGTCGCCACGAGTTTGTTCATGTTGATGTCTTTTCTGTCAAATTCAACAGAACACACCTGCCAAAGACAGAAAACACACAGGCGTTATCATCTAGTGTTCATTTTGCCAGCTTTTTTCAATTTTAGACATAGTCTTGTGGTAAATGTCCTTTATATTTAGTTTCAGTCGACTAAACGTCTCAACATTTTAGTCAAAGCAAACCTGAAGTGTTTTAGCCAATGATATTTTAGCAATACGATTATTAAATAACCGTACAGCAGTATTCATTTTCAGTCTTAGTCTTACTCTAATGCACATTTTAGTTATCATATTTCGTCAACCTGGTCCTGCTTCGTCAAGTTTAAGTCAATAAATGCATGGGCATTTTAATCAGGTTTCAGTCAAATCTTAGGCACGTCATGCTGTTTAAAGGTTAAACTGATAAAAATGATTTATGCTCAAATGTATAATCTGAATGATTTTTGTTATTTGAGAAATGTACATTTGCCTTTCAGGTATTGCACTTGCACCAGTATGCACGAATCAATAGAATGTGGACTCGTGGTGTTTGAGAAATAACGAAAAGACATCTTTTTCATATTTAATGTCTTATTGCTCATTCAAGTCAAATACCCACTTACCCCGTTTTTGATGTTTGTCTCCCATCGTAAAGACATATTTCTGAGATCAAATAACTTGATGTCACCATTGTCGTAGCCAGCACACACACAGCGGTCCTGGTCATTGAAAGCGTGACCTGGAGATAAAACATGCTTTTAAACAGATTTGATTGGAAATGATTTCTCTTGAAGTATATGAGGGCAGGACTCTAGACTAACTTTTTTTCTTAGGTGCAGCAGCACAAAAGTTAGGTGCACCCAAATTTTCATATAGGCAATATTGACTAGTAAACGATTAATCAACAATCTGGTCAACATAACGTTCCTTATTTGAAGCACAATTCTACAAGAATGGTAACTTACTGAAAAAGTGTTGGTGCGTAAAGTGCTTAAAGTTAAACATCTCAAGATAAATGAAATAAAAAGAAAATCTAAATTAAGTGTTTTAAGGGCTTCAAACTGAACATCTCGTTGCTCAGTGTCTTATGGACTATCCTCCATTGCAGTCACATGCCCCTCGGATAGTCAACTCCTGTAGTTTGTCCTTCTTGATCTTTGGCCTTGATTAAACCCGCTGGACACACTCTCTCTAGCATCAACATCTTCCAGACTTGACCCTCTACACTGATTCTGATCAGATCTTCCACTGTGTCTGAATGAAGGATGCTCTAGTGCCCCCCCCCCTCTACACTGATTCTGATCAGATCTTCCACTGTGTCTGAATGAAGAGATGCTCTAGTGCCCCCCCCCCCCTCTACACTGATTCTGATCAGATCTTCCACTGTGTCTGAATGAAGGGATGCTCTAGTGCCCCCCCCCCCTACACTGATTCTATCAGATCTTCCACTGTGTCTGAATGAAGGGATGCTCTAGTGCCCCCCCCCCCCTCTACACTGATTCTGATCAGATCTTCCACTGTGTCTGAATGAAGGGATGCTCTAGTGCCCCCCCCCCCTCTACACTGATTCTGATCAGATCTTCCACTGTGTCTGAATGAAGGGATGCTCTAGTGCCCCCCCCCCCCCTCTACACTGATTCTGATCAGATCTTCCACTGTGTCTGAATGAAGGGATGCTCTAGTGCCCCCCCCCCCTCTACACTGATTCTGATCAGATCTTCCACTGTGTCTGAATGAAGGGATGCTCTAGTGCCCCCCCCCCCTCTACACTGATTCTGATCAGATCTTCCACTGTGTCTGAATGAAGGGATGCTCTAGTGCCCCCCCCCCTCTCTACACTGATTCTGATCAGATCTTCCACTGTGTCTGAATGAAGGGATGCTCTAGTGCCCCCCCCCCTCTACACTGATTCTGATCAGATCTTCCACTGTGTCTGAATGAAGGGATGCTCTAGTGCCCCCCCCCCCCTCTACACTGATTCTGATCAGATCTTCCACTGTGTCTGAATGAAGGGATGCTCTAGTGCCCCCCCCCCTCTACACTGATTCTGATCAGATCTTCCACTGTGTCTGAATGAAGGGATGCTCTAGTGCCCCCCCCCCCTCTACACTGATTCTGATCAGATCTTCCACTGTGTCTGAATGAAGGGATGCTCTAGTGCCCCCCCCCCCTCTACACTGATTCTGATCAGATCTTCCACTGTGTCTGAATGAAGGGATGCTCTAGTGCCCCCCCCCCCTCTACACTGATTCTGATCAGATCTTCCACTGTGTCTGAATGAAGGGATGCTCTAGTGCCCCCCCCTCTACACTGATTCTGATCAGATCTTCCACTGTGTCTGAATGAAGGGATGCTCTAGTGCCCCCCCCCCTCTACACTGATTCTGATCAGATCTTCCACTGTGTCTGAATGAAGGGATGCTCTAGTGCCCCCCCCCCCTCTACACTGATTCTGATCAGATCTTCCACTGTGTCTGAATGAAGGGATGCTCTAGTGCCCCCCCCCCTCTCTACACTGATTCTGATCAGATCTTCCACTGTGTCTGAATGAAGGGATGCTCTAGTGCCCCCCCCCCTCTACACTGATTCTGATCAGATCTTCCACTGTGTCTGAATGAAGGGATGCTCTAGTGCCCCCCCCCCCTCTACACTGATTCTGATCAGATCTTCCACTGTGTCTGAATGAAGGGATGCTCTAGTGCCCCCCCCTCCTACACTGATTCTTATCAGATCCTCCACTGTGTCTGAATGAAGGGATGCTCTAGTGCCCCCCCCCCTACACTGATTCTGATCAGATCCTCCACTGTGTCTGACTGAAGGGATGCTCTAGTGCCCCCCCCCCCCTCTACACTGATTCTGATCAGATCTTCCACTGTGTCTGAATGAAGGGATGCTCTAGTGCCCCCCCCCTCTCTACACTGATTCTGATCAGATCTTCCACTGTGTCTGAATGAAGGGATGCTATAGTGCCCCCCCCCTCTACACTGATTCTGATCAGATCCTCCACTGTGTCTGACTGAAGGGATGCTCTAGTGCCCCCCCCCTCTACACTGATTCTGATCAGATCCTCCACTGTGTCTGACTGAAGGGATGCTCTAGTGCCCCCCCCCCCCCTCTACACTGATTCTGATCAGATCTTCCACTGTGTCTGAATGAAGGGATGCTCTAGTGCCCCCCCCTCTCTACACTGATTCTGATCAGATCTTCCACTGTGTCTGAATGAAGGGATGCTCTAGTGCCCCCCCCTCTCTACACTAATTCTGATCAGATCTTCCACTGTGTCTGAATGAAGGGATGCTCTAGTGCCCCCCCCCCCCTCTACACTGATTCTGATCAGATCTTCCACTGTGTCTGAATGAAGGGATGCTCTAGTGCCCCCCCCTCTCTACACTGATTCTGATCAGATCTTCCACTGTGTCTGAATGAAGGGATGCTCTAGTGCCCCCCCCCCCTCTCTACACTGATTCTGATCAGATCATCCACTGTGTCTGAATGAAGGGATGCTATAGTGCCCCCCCCCCCCCCCCACACTGATTCTTATCAGATCCTCCACTGTGTCTGAATGAAGGGATGCTCTAGTGCCCCCCCCCCCCTCTACACTGATTCTGATCAGATCTTCCACTGTGTCTGAATGAAGGGATGCTCTAGTGCCCCCCCCTCTCTACACTGATTCTGATCAGATCTTCCACTGTGTCTGAATGAAGGGATGCTATAGTGCCCCCCCCCCCCACACTGATTCTTATCAGATCCTCCACTGTGTCTGAATGAAGGGATGCTCTAGTGCCCCCCCCCCCTCTACACTGATTCTTATCAGATCTTCCACTGTGTCTGACTGAAGGGATGCTCTAGTGCCCCCCCCCTCTACACTGATTCTTATCAGATCCTCTACTGTGTCTGAATGAAGGGATGCTCTAGTGCCCCCCCCCCCTCTACACTGATTCTTATCAGATCTTCCACTGTGTCTGACTGAAGGGATGCTCTAGTGCCCCCCCCCCTCTACACTGATTCTGATCAGATCTTCCACTGTGTCTGAATGAAGGGATGCTATAGTGCCCCCCCCCCCTACACTGATTCTTATCAGATCCTCCACTGTGTCTGAATGAAGGGATGCTCTGGTGCCCCCCCCCCTCTACACTGATTCTGATCAGATCTTCCACTGTGTCTGACTGAAGGGATGCTCTAGTGCCCCCCCCCCCCTCTACACTGATTCTTATCAGATCCTCTACTGTGTCTGAATGAAGGGATGCTCTAGTGCCCCCCCCCCCTACACTGATTCTTATCAGATCTTCCACTGTGTCTGACTGAAGGGATGCTCTAGTGCCCCCCCCCCCCTCTACACTGATTCTTATCAGATCCTCTACTGTGTCTGAATGAAGGGATGCTCTAGTGCCCCCCCCCCCTCTACACTGATTCTTATCAGATCTTCCACTGTGTCTGACTGAAGGGATGCTCTAGTGCCCCCCCCCTCTACACTGATTCTGATCAGATCTTCCACTGTGTCTGAATGAAGGGATGCTCTAGTGCCCCCCCCCCCCCTCTACACTGATTCTTATCAGATCTTCCACTGTGTCTGAATGAAGGGATGCTCTAGTGCCCCCCCCCCCCTCTACACTGATTCTTATCAGATCCTCCACTGTGTCTGACTGAAGGGATGCTCTAGTGCCCCCCCCCCCCTCTACACTGATTCTGATCAGATCTTCCACTGTGTCTGAATGAAGGGATGCTCTAGTGCCCCCCCCTCTCTACACTGATTCTGATCAGATCTTCCACTGTGTCTGAATGAAAGGATGCTATAGTGCCCCCCCCCCCCTCTACACTGATTCTTATCAGATCCTCCACTGTGTCTGAATGAAGGGATGCTCTAGTGCCCCCCCCCCCCCCCCTCTACACTGATTCTGATCAGATCTTCCACTGTGTCTGAATGAAGGGATGCTCTAGTGCCCCCCCCCCCCCTCTACACTGATTCTGATCAGATCTTCCACTGTGTCTGAATGAAGGGATGCTCTAGTGCAGTGTTTATAATTGAGCGAATTGAGCGTTTGGGGCATTTGACGAGCGAGTTGAAAAATCTGAATTTTGGCGGATATTCGCGCCGCGTTAACCAATCAGGAGCTTGCTCTAGCAGTGACGTGATTATGAGCGGAGGCAGAAAATCCGAAAAAACAATGGAGGACAAATTAATCGTGGTTGTATGTGGGTACCCGTAGCTGTACGATACTACTTCGTACTTTTACCTGCAGAAGCCCCTCCCATGATGCGAATTCGCGTCTGTTGTGTAGTGAATTTCACACGCGAATGAAGCAAGTAAACTCAAAATGTTCAAGCGTCCAAATACGCGCGAATAGCACGATTTATTCGCTTCATTCGCGTCTGGTGTGAACGCACCTTTACACTTCTGAACAGATTTCAGTGTCAGTCACTTAGCCGGCTTCTGTTCCTTTCGACCAATGGACTTCACACTCGTTTGTGACTGGTTTGATTGAATTATGGGCTGCCGCTAATGACTATTTTTATATCGATTAATCAAAATGATTAATTTCCCACAAAACAATTTACAATTTTGCAAAATCCTTTTTAAAAGCAAAAGTGCAAGAAGCAAGTGCCCAAATCACTGAAATCAAAGTTCAGTATTATAGTGTAAGAATGAGTATTTACCAGAAATATATATATCAAAAAAAATCTAAATCATTTTAAAACTTTTTTTAAAATCTAAAATCAGTTAATTGGAAATTAACCACATTGGTGGTGGATGAGGAGACCCCCCCCCCACACTATGTAAAGCGCTTTGAGTGCCTAGAAAAGTGCTATATAAATGTCACAAATTATTAAATTATTAGAACTGCATCGCATATAATTATTTAATTAAATCCTAGCGTTTGTGAATTCCCAATGTTAATTTATCATGGTTTAATATATCATGCAGCCTTAAAAAAACTGTCTAATAATGTGTTTTATGGATTCTCGTATGTGAAATACATCACTTCCGCTATTTTCCGGTTAGTCGATGCGAACAAAATTAAGTCGGTGATTTTTAAAAATTGACGAATCATGACAGCCCAACTCAAATTATGGTTATAGAGACTGCATTCACAAAGGGCATTAAATACAGTTGCTTTAGAATGTATTATCTTAATGAGTTTAAAGGCCTGGAAATTAGCTTTTAAAATACAGTAGGGCTTTTCACACTTGAAATATTTAACCCTGGTGACACAGAATGCAGGGTCATCTCGTGTCATGTTTCACACCTTTGGTTAACAATGCATCCTGGGTATTCATACGCTGACGTGTCCCACTGTACATTACTCAAACCCGGGTTAACGTGTTTATTTGCCCTGGTTATGTATCAGCTCTAGCATTGCACAGCCTCATTTTATGTACTGCAGAATGTACGGTTAAGTGAGGGGACTTTTCAGACTATTAAAACCGGTTATTCAGTGTTAAGCACTCCATGAAAAGCCCTCATGATATTTTGAGATGCTGCATGACCATGAGAGCTCCTCAAAACAACCCTTTATTCCCATGTTTTAATGGGACACCTACAATATGAGTCACAACATCACGCACCGAAAGCAACGGTCCAGCAGTCTCTCTTGGTTTCTCCTTCATTGGGCTCCATGTTCACCACAGGCGTGTCTTTCTGCCTGGAGTCCCACACTTTGACTGTGCCTGTTAATAAAACCACACATGTGATTATCAAATTATCATTATCAGACGAGAACAAACCAAACGTGAATTGAGCTGGAGGATAACTGCTTCTAGCTCAAATTAATTTGTTATATTTCCATATATTGAACTGACTGGAGCTGAACAACAACACTACTGTCGCTCCTCAGCTGCTCTGAAACTACCTGGACTGCATAAAGCACCATTGAAAGAAATTAATAACAATAAAACATTGAGAACAAACATTTTCAGTGTCAAATAAAGTATATTGTCCATGTATGCTTCATCAAATGTCCTCCGGTTTTCAAAAGCGATGTGTAAAGTAAGTGTAGTCACCATCTCGGCTCCCAGTGACGATCTCAGGGGCCCCGTCACCGATGCCCAGGCCCCCGACTCCATCAATGCTGTTAATGATCTCATTGTGTGCTTTCACCGAGTACACCGGGCTCTCCGGCACCTCCAGATTCCTGCAAAGCAAGGTTTGATCACATCACTGCAGCCGGAGACACGGACCGAATCCACAAAACAACTAGTGATCGACCGATATTGAGTTTTTATTACCGATCATTTGCATGTTTATGTACCTGATAACCGATATGCAGAACCGATATTTATTTACTGTTATAAAGTACATAAATAACAGAGTGAAGTCCATTCTTCACTTTCAGTCATCTTAACAACAACAAAAAACTGTTGAAAATTAACATTCTTTCATGTGAAATTTAATCTTCAAATTACAACAATAAAAACATTTTATTTATAAAAAGCATCATCAGCAACACTGATATTAACAATAAGCAAAATAATGTCTAATGTTTTCAAATAGAGAAAATAAAGGACAGAAGTCATATCAACTTCATTTTAAACTACAGTTTTAGGTTTAAACGCTGTTTAATAGACTAAAGAGTGAAGAATAATTCACTGAATAATATTCTCTGGAATATTGAAATAAGCTATAACAAACAAAACATCGTATTTTATTGCATTTCTTAACTGTATGTTTTATCAGAATTATTAAAATGTTTTTGTCTAAATTATGAAAACTGCTGACAGCGCGGTTTATCTATTTACACAGAACTATACTCAAACTGATCGCTTGCGGAGATAATAAATAATTAATTTTGATAGAGATGTATTTTAGATGTTTATTGGTGAAATAATGGTTCTATAGTAAATGTTAATATAATTTAGCGTGTTTCAAACGAGTGAATCTTGTATAAAGTTACATGCGGTGGTCGTGCTGGAGCTTCTCCTGAGTGAACAGTGTCCACTGCTCCAGGTGTGTGTGTGTGTGTGTATGTGTGTGTGTGTCCACTGCTCCAGGTGTGTGTGTGTGTGTGTGTGTGTCCACTGCTCCAGGTGTGTGTGTGTGTGTGTGTGTCCACTGCTCCAGGTGTGTGTGTGTGTGTGTGTGTGTGTGTGTGTGTTCACTGCTCCAGGTGTGTGTGTGTGTGTGTCCACTGCTCCAGGTGTGTGTGTCCACTGCTCCAGGTGTGTGTGTGTGTGTGTGTCCACTGCTCCAAGTGTGTGTGTGTGTGTGTGTGTGTCCACTGCTCCAGGTGTGTGTGTGCTTGGATGGGTTAAATACAGAGAACACATTGCACTGCTGGTTATACTCTGTATAATTGTGTATGTGACAAATAAAAAAATATTATTATTTTTTTACAAAACCGATATCCGATTATGGTAAAATACTTAAATATCGGGACAAATATCGGTAAACCGATATATCGGTCGATCTCTAAAAACAACCACACGTTATGCACCAAACATTGAGCCTGCCGTCAAAGTGTCCCGTGGCCAGGTGCCTCTGCTGGAGAGATGTGGCTCCAAACGTCCCGCACTTGATCGGCTGAGCTTTCTCTATCTGGAAGAAAGCCATCAAATCATTAATCACATCCTAAATAAACGCATAATGTGTGTGCATACTGTATATATTTGTTATGAATATATAAACACACCAACACATGCATGTGTACTTTTAAGAAAATATAGAATATTAATTATGAATACAAATATATGCATGTAAATATACTGGATTTGAATATATTTATATACACACATTATGTAAACAAAAACGTATTTTGAATGCGATTAATCATTGGACAGCAGTATTTATAAAACCCCACATATCACACCGCAGGACGGAATGAACAAATATCGTCTCATATGTAATTAACATTAAATTCATGATAAAGATTATTTGCACACTAACGTTACCTCTGCCAAGTGAATTAATGAAATACGTTATTGGCCGTCAAAAATATCCCCTGAGACAGACACAAGCTTGAACTGACCAGTTAAACTAAGTTTAAGACATTTTCATGTCGTGTCTCTGAACGTGTTATTAATAATTAGGTTTTAAAAGCTAGCTAATTAGTTGTGTACACAAACCGCTTCGCTGTTGCCATGGCGACCAGCCGTTAGGAGTTTACTACAAAGCGGTTAACGCTAATGAAAGTGGCTCGGTCTTTGCCTGTTTGCTGTCCAGCTAACGCTAAACAACTCTGACCTCTCGGACCAGCTGCAGCTCGCCGTGCTGGATCTCGTAGATCTGCAGGACCCCGGTTCCCCGGGCGAAGTTTCCCATACAAACAAACTTGGCGCTGCAGGGGATCCACCTGCTGTCAAACACCGTGTAGTTCAGACTCTTCTGGATGTGCGCGATGATCTGAGGCTTCTCGAGCGCCGCCGACATGCTGCTTTAATTAATTATCAGTTCAATTAAACAGCGGAATCCAGTCAGTTTAAGAGGGAGAGATCACAGTGGTGCTGCTCTGACAGTGCGCTCACTCGTGTGTTTCCTATTGCAACAAGGACCCTCACACGACACATAGCTGGCCTACTCTTAGCCTGAACAAAATCAACGGAAAATCTTTACAATGTGGATAGACTATAATAAGACTGTACTCAATGTTTTTTTTAAAGATAATCTCATTCAAAATATTTTTGGCTGCTAGCATGGAAACATTATTATTTTATTTATTAGTAGCATTAGGCACTGGCTGGGCAGCGATGAGGTCCTTCCTGTACCACGGCCGAAGCCACATGTTCGTGGTAAACATCTCAGCTCGACTGTAGTGTTTTAAATCCCGTTTCGCGATGGAGTCGGTGTCAAACACGCCAGCGGAGGCGAGCGCTACTATAGACGGCGACGGGAACACAGACACATTTGAGAAAGTCAAATCAAAGAGGAGTCATAAACGCAAGCGGGACGCGGCGGAGGTGCACATGCAGGCGGAGGAGACGGTAGCGGCCAAGAGACCGCAGTTCCCGGCCTTATCAGGAGACCAGCTCACGGTAACCTACCGCTCGTGTCCTGCGCTATACAGTGTGTATATGTAACGGGTTACAGATTACAAGTTACTCTACTTAAATGCAATAAGTAGTGTACATTTTCAATTAATTTATTAAAGTATTGTAACTGATTTTCTAAATTAAAGGTAAACCTTACAATAGTGCTCAACACTGATTACTGCCAGACTTTTGAAATCCTTCATCACTTGAATTAAGATTATAATCATTACATTTTAAAGGAGACATTGAATGTAAAATGTCTTCATTTGCATATAAATGTGACTTAGTTATTAGTGTGTGGACACAACCACCAAAAAATGCACTCTTTTTGTGTGCGTGTGTGTTCACTGCTGTGTGTGTGTGTGCGTGAGAGAGAGAGAGAGAGAGAGAGAGAGAGGGAGTGTGCGTGTGTGTGTGTGTGAGAGAGAGTGTGTGTAACTAACTAATCCCCCTACACGGGTTCGCACCAACTCACCGAGCGGGTCTCGAACCCGGGACGCTGGCGCGGGAGGAGGGCGCTCTACCAAGGACGCTAAAGGCTACAACCTCTAACGTCAGTCGCTATCCGTTACATGTGCGTGTGTGTTCACTGTGTGTTAAAACTAATCCCGTCCGAATAGGGCTTTTAAACCTCATAACAGATTTATAATTATATGATTTCAGAGAAGACTGTCAGAACTTAACATTTTCAACTAAAGCCACAATGTTTTCTGATTAGCAACTTCTCATTAATGAGTGAACGTAAAAACCTTGCTACGTGTACTGTGTTCGGCTAACAGACTTGTTAAAGCGCTTGGATATTATTGCTCTTTTGATGAGTCTGATTGCTTCTATTGTCTTCATTTATAAGTCGCTTCGGATAAAGCCTCTGCTGAATGACTAAATGTAAAAGTTCTATCTGTATGTAGACGTTTCATTCTCTTTGGAAAACTGCTGTTTTTAGAAATTTGGTAGTGACACACACACATGCTGCACTGTGACCCTCTCTCTCGCACTCTCTCTCTCTCTGGCTCGCGTGCGCGCGCACACACACACACACACACACACACACACAACGCTGCACTGTGACCCTCTCTCTCTCTCACACTAGCACACACACACACACACATGCTGCACTGTGACCCTCTCTCTCTCTCTGGCTCGCGTGCGTGCGCACACACACACACACACACACAACGCTGCACTGTGACCCTCTCTCTCTCTCACACTAGCACACACACACACACACACACACGCTGCACTGTGACCCTCTCTCACGCTCTCTTTCTCTCTCTCTCTCTCTCTCTGGCTCGCGCACACATACACACACACACACACACGACGGTGCACTGTGACCCTCTCTCTCACACACACAAACACACACACACACGATGCTGCACTGTGACCCTTTTTCTCTCACACACACACACACACACTGCACTGTGACCCTCTTTCTCACGCTCTCTCTCTCTCTGGCTCACGCACACACACACACAACGGTGCACTGTGACCCTCTCTCTATCACTCACACACACACGACACTGCACTGTGACCCTCTTTCTCCCACACACTAGCACACACACACACACACACACACACTGCACTGTGACCCTCTCTCTCTCTCTCTCTCTCACACACACACACAAACACAACGCTGCACTGTGACCCTCTCTCTCTCACACACACCTCGTGCGCGCGACGCTGCTCTGTGACCCCCTCTCTCTCTCTCTCTCTCTCTCACACACACACACACGACGCTGCACTGTGACCCTCTCTCTCTCTCACATGGTGCACTGTGATCCTTTCTCTCACACTAGTGCGCACACACACACACGACAGTGCACTGTGACCCTCTCTCTCTCTAGCGCGCACACACACACACACACAAACACGACAGTGCACTGTGACCCTCTCTCTCTCTCTCACACTAGCACACGCACATGTAATCCCCCCGGGTCCGCACTAGGGGTCGACCGATTATCGGCCTGGCCGATTATCGGCGCCGATATTAAGCATTTTTACGATTATCGATATCGGCCATTTTCAAAACAGATTTGCCGATAATTTATTTTTTTATAAAAAAAAAAGTATTATGCAAACAAACATGCTATTTACAGGTGACATTATTTATTGGTGAATAAATAATACAGGTGAAATTATTTAATTTTTAAATGCGCTATTTGGCTCGATGTAGCCTGTCTGAGCAACACAACACTCTGTATGGAGCAATCTCCGCCCACCGCTCATCTGATATGTAGAGAGTCACGAGTCTGACCAATCAACGCGGAAAACTGAAGGCAGTCTCACACCGAAAGCACTTGAACTGGAGCTGCCTCAGTGATCACGCATCAGTTGTCTCTCAAATGTAAGGCAGCAGGAGGTGTTGCTGAAGTTGCAATAAATCACAATCCACTATGATGTCCGCGATGCGGAAATGCGGGCGGAATCGCGGAATGCAGTCATATAATGGAATTTACCGTATAACGCGGAATGTCATGGAATGTGTCGAAGTTTGGATGAATTAATCAAAAGTAGGTCAGTACACTTAAATCGACTCGCGCTATGGACTAGTATCTATAAATATTAAGCTGCAAAAACACTATTTAAATATGAATCCTGCATGTTCTGCATCTCTGTTAATGAATGACACAGACGTGCGGTTTCATTTACTGCACACATACATACTGAAGCGCGTGTGATGCTCGCGGTGTTTTCAGCATCTGCCGTCTCACTAAATGAGGACATAAATACATGAACAACATCCCCAGAACTGCTCGGAGAGTCACTTGATGAGCATTTGACCGTTTCATTTGAGTAAAGCGATCGTCATATCATATATGGCTACAGAAACCTAAAAGGTCCTCATGGCAACCTGTCAAAATATAAGTTCGGTTTAGCCGAATATATTACTGTATACGTAATACAACTACAACAATTATTACAACTTTTGTTGAGAATAATCACACAATACGCTTACTTTAAGTTTTACAAAATGTTTACAGAATGCTTCTGGGTGATCCCTGCACTTATGTTATTATTAATATTACTGTTTATTTAATGTTGTTATTAACAGTTTTCAGAATTAAAGACATGTTTAAAAGCATTTAAAGAACTTTTTTTGTCAGAGCTCTTGTTGTTATTAATTTTGGCATTCATTTTCATTTTTACACCAGACACGTATATCGGTTCAAAATATCGGTTATCGGTCTACTTGATCTGTAATAATCGGTATCGGCCCTGAAAAACACATATCGGTCGACCCCTAGTCCGCACCATCACACCGAGCGGGTCTCGAACCCGGGATGCCGGCACGGGAGGCAGGCGCTCTACCAAGGAAGCTAAAGGCTACAGCCTCTATCGTCAGTCGCTAGAGCGCACAGCCTTTACTGGCATACATCCGTTACACACACACACACACACACACACACACACACACACACACACACGATGGTGCACTGTGACCCTCTCTCTCTCTCTCTCACACACACACACACACAAACAAACGCACTACGCTGCACTGTGACCCTCTCTCTCTCTCTCTCTCTCACACACACACACACACACACACACACTCTGTCTCTCTCTCTCTCTCCTTTCGGACGCTGGCAGTGAAGCTGAGAAGTGAATCGGTGTTGTTGTTGTTTCAGGGAGGCGCAGTAGAGATGCGGAAGGTGCCGGTTCCTCCTCACCGTTACTCTCCTCTGAAAGAGAACTGGATGAAGATTTTCACACCCATCGTAGAACATCTGCGGCTCCAAGTGCGGTTCAACCTCAAAACCAGACACGTGGAGATCAAAGTAAGTGCTGGCTGGTGTTATTAGTGGGAAATTATCATCTCAAGGAATGTCAGATCACTTCCAGCAAATGAATTGTTGTTGCAGACGTGCAAAGAGACGTCAGACGTGGGCGCTCTGACCAGAGCTGCTGACTTCGTGAAGGCGTTCGCTTTAGGCTTTCAGGTGGAGGTGAGTGTGACGGAGATTATATTGAGCATTCATAATCAAACTGATGCTTTTAAAACATGGATTCAAATCTCTAAAATGTTATACATTGATTGCTCTGGTTGGTAAAAATACATTAAGTCATTTCAGTGCAAATACATAACCATTCAAACGCCTCTTCTGCTCAGCAGGGCAAGTAAAGACCATAAAAACAGAAACACTGTGAAATATTAAATGTGTTTTCTAAGTGAATATCTGTTAAACTATATGTATTGAGCAAAGCTGGATTTTCAGCATCATTACTGCAGTCTTCAGACTAGGGGTCGACCGATATGTGTTTTTCAGGGGCGATGCCGATACCGATTATTACAGATCAAGTAGACCGATAACCGATATTTTGAACCGATATACGTGTCTGGTGTAAAAATGAAAATTAATGCCAAAATTAATAATAAGAGCTCTGACAAAAAACGTTCTTTAAATGCTTTTAAACATGTCTTTAATTCTGAAAACTGTTAATAACAACAACATTAAATAAACAGTAATATTAATAATAACATAAGTACAGAGATCACCCAGAAGCATTCTGTAAACATTTTGTAAAACTTAAAGTAAACGTATTTAGCGTATTGTGTGATTATTCTCAACAAAAGTTGTAATAATTGTTGTAGTTGTATTACGTATACAGTAATATATTCGGCTAAACCGAACTTATATTTTGACAGGTTGCCATGAGGACCTTTTAGGTTTCTGTAGCCATATATGATATGACGATCGTTTTACTCAAATGAAACGGTCAAATGCTCATCAAGTGACTCTCCGAGCAGTTCTGGGGATGTTGTTCATGTATTTATGTCCTCATTTAGTGAGACGGCAGATGCTGAAAACACCGCGAGTATCACACGCTCTGAATGAAATGAAACCGCACGTCTGTGTCATTCATTAACAGAGATGCAGAACATGCAGGATTCATATTTAAATAGTGTTTTTGCAGCTTAATATTTATAGATACTAGTCCATAGCGCGAGTCGATTTAAGTGTACTGACCTACTTTTGATTAATTCATCCAAACTTCGACACATTCCATGACATTCCGCGTTATACGGTAAATTCCATTATATGACTGCATTCCGCGATTCCGTCCGCATTTTCCGCATCGCGGACATCATAGTGGATTGTGATTTATTGCAACTTCAGCAAAGTCTGCTGCTGCCTTACCTTTGAGAGACAACTGATGCGTGATCACTGAGGCAGCTCCAGTTAGCAAGTGCTTTCGGTGTGAGACTGCCTTCAGTTTTCCGCGTTGATTGGTCGGACTCGTGACTCTCTACATATCAGATGAGCGGTGGGCGGAGATTGCTCTCGTGACTCTCTACATATCAGATGTGCGGTGGGCGGAGATTGCTCTCGTGACTCTCTACATATCAGATGTGCGGTGGGCGGAGATTGCTCTCGTGACTCTCTACATATCAGATGTGCGGTGGGCGGAGATTGCTCTCGTGACTCTGCATATCAGATGAGCGGTGGGCGGAGATTGCTCTCGTGACTCTACATATCAGATGAGCGGTGGGCGGAGATTGCTCTCGTGACTCTCTACATATCAGATGAGCGGTGGGCGGAGATTGCTCTCGTGACTCTCTACATATCAGATGAGCGGTGGGCGGAGATTGCTCTCGTGACTCTCTACATATCAGATGAGCAGTGGGCGGAGATTGCACTCGTGACTCTCTACATATCAGATGAGCGGTGGGCGGAGATTGCTCTCGTGACTCTCTACATATCAGATGAGCGGTGGGCGGAGATTGCTCTCGTGACTCTCTACATATCAGATGAGCGGTGGGCGGAGATTGCTCTCGTGACTCTCTACATATCAGATGAGCGGTGGGCGGAGATTGCTCTCGTGACTCTCTACATATCAGATGAGCGGTGGGCGGAGATTGCTCTCGTGACTCTCTACATATCAGATGAGCGGTGGGCGGAGATTGCTCTCGTGACTCTCTACATATCAGATGAGCGGTGGGCGGAGATTGCTCTCGTGACTCTCTACATATCAGATGAGCGGTGGGCGGAGATTGCTCTCGTGACTCTCTACATATCAGATGAGCGGTGGGCGGAGATTGCTCTCGTGACTCTCTACATATCAGATGAGCGGTGGGCGGAGATTGCTCTCGTGACTCTCTGCATATCAGATGAGCGGTGGGCGGAGATTGCTCTCGTGACTCTCTGCATATCAGATGAGCGGTGGGCGGAGATTGCTCTCGTGACTCTCTGCATATCAGATGAGCGGTGGGCGGAGATTGCTCCATACAGAGTGTTGAGCTCAGACAGGCTGCATCGAGCCAAATAGTGCATTTAAACATTAAATAATTGCACCTGTATTATTTATTCACCAATAAATAATGTCACCTGTAAATAGTATGTTTGTTTGCATAATAAAAAATAAAAAAAATTATCGGCAAATCTGTTTTGAAAATGGCCGATATCGATAATCGTAAAAATGCTTAATATCGGCGCCGATAATCGGTCGACCCCTACTTCAGAGTCACATGATCTTCAGAAATCATTATGATCTGCTGCTCAATAAATATTTCTGATTATTATCAATGTTGAAAACTGTCCAACATGTTCGTGTAAACAGTGATGCATTTTATTTCTCAGGATTATTTGATGAACTGAAAGTTCAGAACGACAGCATTTATTTGAAACGGAAATCTTTTGTAACATTACAAATTAGTGAGCATAACGGCAAAGAGACATTGACTGTCATCAGAAAACTGACAAAAAAAACACTATATTAATTTATGTACATTTATGCATTTAGCAGATGCTTTTATCCAGAGACTTACAGTTCATTCAGGTTGTATATTTATTGTCAGTATGTGTTCCCTGGGAATCGAACTCACAACCTTTGTGCTGCTAACGCAATGCTCTGCCACTGAGCCACAGCAACACTGGGTTCTATTACTCAGGCCTTTCTTTCAGTAGTTCACTGTTCTTCTTCTATGGTCTTATCATTGATAGATCGTGCTGTAGTGTAACGTGTGTGATTGTATGTCTCTGCACAGGATGCTCTTGCTCTGATCAGATTGGACGAGCTGTTTCTGGAAACGTTTGATGTCACAGACGGTGAGTCTTTATCCTCAGTCACTTCACACGAGTGAGCTTCGTCCCGTCGCTGATCGTTCTGTGTGTGTTCGCAGTTAAACCTCTGAAAGGAGATCACTTATCCAGAGCCATCGGCAGGATAGCAGGGAAAGGAGGAAAAACCAAGTTCACCATTGAGAACGTGACCAAAACCAGGATCGTGCTCGCAGACACGTGAGTGGAAAATGTCTGTTTTTGATGAATTCCCACTAGAGATGTCTGAATATTTAATTTTAGGGCTGGGGATATGGTCAATATTCAGTGTATTTGTTTTTCACTTTTAAAAGGTTTGACTTGTATTGCAATATGTGACCCTGGACCACAAAAGCAGTCATAAGTGTACATTTTTCAAAATTTAGATTTATACATCATCTGAGAGCTGAATAAATAATCTTTACATTGATGTATGGTTTGTTATGATCGGACAATATTTGAAAATCTGGAATCTGAGGGTGCAAAAAAATCAAAATATTCTGAAAATCATCTTTAAAGTTGTTCAAATGAAGTTCTTAGCGATGCATATTACTAATCAAAAATTAAGTTTTGATATATTTATGGTAGAACATTTACTAAATATCTTCATGGAACATGATCTTAATATCCTAATGATTTTTGGCATAAAAGAAAAATCTATAATTTTGACCCATACAATGTATTTTTGGCTATTGCTACAAATATACCCCAGCGACTGAAGACTGCTTTTGTGCTGCAGGGACACATATTTTAATGCACTTTTGTTTTTTTATTTAGTCAATTTTACAGGTGTAATTACATTTCAATTATTTTATATAAAAAATATGTGTCCCTGGAGCACAAAAGCAGTCTTAAGTTGCTGGAGTATATTTGTAGAAATAGCCAACAATACATTGTATGGGTCAAAATTATTGATTATTATTTCATGCCAAAAATCATTAGGATCTTAAGATCATGTTCCATGAAGATATTTAGTAAATGTCCTACCATAAATATCAAAAACTAAATTATTGATTAGTAATATGCATTGCTAAGAACTTCATTTGAATAACTTTAAAGATGATTTTCTCAATATTTGTTTTGCATCCTCAGATTCCAGATTTACAAATATTGTCCGATCATAAACCATACATCAATGGAAATATTATTTATTCAGCTTTCATATTATGTATAAATCACAATTTTGACACTTATGACTGGTTTTGTGGTCCAGGGTCACATATATAAATGCAACAGAAACGCAAATCCATAAGTTGTTTTTTGATATATAGTGCCCACAACTTCATGACAGAATGCAGTTGATTTTAATTTTGATTTCTCTATACAGGAAGGTTCATATTTTGGGATCTTTCCAGAATATCAAAATGGCCCGCACAGCGATATGCAACCTCATTCTCGGTCAGTGAATATGACACTTCTAATGAATGCATCTGAATGAAGAAATAATCAGAATAAGAGGAAATATTTCTGCTTTTTTCAGGAAGTCCTCCATCAAAGGTGTACGGCAACATTCGGGCGGTGGCGAGCCGCGCAGCCGAGAGGTTTTAACACACGGCTCATGGACTGATGCAGAAATAACCAGTTATATTATTAGCTTGAATATGTGTATGAATGATGTGGCTCTTCAGATAATAAACACTTCATGAATGGAAATCAGACGCGTCAAGTTTGACATGTTTATTGTTTCATACGGTATCAAGTAGTCCATATATCCCGTAATAGTTGATTTGATGCAGCATGCAGAACAGACATCCCATAACTGACGAGCTTCATGTGCCTTTTATATGAGACACGCTTTCATTCACCAAAAGCTGCAGACAAACCCATTTTCCTAAAGCGCACGCAACTTATTAAATCTGTATTTACAAAACAAACGGGCAAATGATGCGAGCTGAATCTGAAAATAATATACGCGTGTTTGAATCTAATTTGGCAACTCATGGTGCTTTTGATATCGGATATAAATGTCACAGCTTAAACCATTGGACTAAATGAAAGTAAGCATGCAGAAAAGCCAGCACAGCAGAAGCCTCATACAGTATGTGGCATTATTACTGTTTAATATCCATATGCTGAGATCAGAGAAGAATGTGGTCATGCATGTAAACGTTCAAGAGTCTTGTTGACATGATTATACTCTCTGTGTATTGATTGGCTGTGGATGTCACGTTTATCAAAGCACGCGGATCTCCTGTTGCTGTTATACAAAATGAAGGTGAATATAATCCATGTATTAGAGACGATTGACACGCGGCGCTCACAAAATGCTTCGGCTGAACTATCAAAGCAAGGCTCTTTCCATTGAAAAAGATGGAAAACATCTGAACTAATACGGGTTTGTTAGGGTTTCAAAAGTGAAAGCTTTGGTCGTTTAACTCATCGAGCAACATTAGTTCATTAACGAGTGAAGTGATCCATCAGATGAGACTTGCTTTGACATTCAGACGAAGATATTGGTGTTCGTAAACCAAATAATTTCTGTCTTGGTAACTATCTACTGGACTGTCGACGCTTCAGACCGAACAATATAAAGGTTATATCACGATTGATACAAAACGGTTATTAAACAGGGTTAAATGCTAGAATGATATAAATAGTGTAATATCACAAAGTGTAACTGAAGCAGGCCAACGTTGCATCTTTACGTCATGCGGTCGAACAAGAGCTGTTATTCATTCTCAGGATAATAATTCTTTATCAATAATTCAGTTTTCACTAGTGAAAATGTTCATTTCTGATATCAGAAATTACCCTCCCGAGTGTTGTTAGCAGAAATGCATTTTCAGATATCAGAAATGAACATGGTCACTAGTAACAATTACATTTTAGATATCAAGAATAATCTGTGCAAGTAACCACGTGATTACTGATATCAAATATGAAGGTTTTTACTAGTAACAATTGTATTTCTGAAATTAATTATTGATATCAACAATTAAATTTGAATGGCAGCCTTTGGTGACATTTAAGTAGTTAAAATACAATTACAGATTTCATCACTAGCCATTGTTACTAGTAGAAAACTGATTGCTGATATCAAGAATGAGCATTTTAACGAGTGAAAACTGAATTATCAAGAATGAGCATTTTAACGAGTGAAAACTGAATTATCAAGAATGAGCATTTTAACGAGTGAAAACTGAATTATCAAGAATGAGCATTTTAACGAGTGAAAACTGAATTATCAAGAACGAGCATTTTAACGAGTGAAAACTGAATTATCAATGAGCATTTTAACGAGTGAAAACTGAATTATCAAGTGAGCATTTTAACGAGTGAAACTGAATTGTTGATTTCAAGAATTAACATTTTAACGAGTGAAAACTGAATTGTTGATTTCAAGAATTAACATTTTAACGAGTGAAAACTGAATTGTTATCAATAATTAACATTTTAACGAGTGAAAACTGAATTGTTGATTTCAAGAATTAACATTTTAACGAGTGAAAACTGAATTGTTGATTTCAAGAATTAACATTTTAACGAGTGAAAACTGAATTGTTGATTTCAAGAATTAACATTTTAACGAGTGAAAACTGAATTGTTATCAAGAATTAACATTTTAACGAGTAAAAACTGAATTGTTGATTTCAAGAATTAACATTTTAAGGAGTGAAACCGAATTGTTGATTTCAAGAATTAACATTTTAACGAGTGAAAACTGAATTGTTGATTTCAAGAATTAACATTTTAATGAGTGAAAACTGAATTGTTGATTTCAAGAATGAACATTTTAACGAGTGAAACCGAATTGTTGATATCAAGAATTAACATTTTAACGAGTGAAAACTGAATTGTTATCAATAACTAACATTTTAACGAGTGAAAACTGAATTATCAAGAATGAGCATTTTAACGAGTGAAAACTGAATTATCAAGTGAGCATTTTAACGAGTGAAACTGAATTGTTGATTTCAAGAATTAACATTTTAACGAGTGAAAACTGAATTGTTATCAATAATTAACATTTTAACGAGTGAAAACTGAATTGTTGATTTCAAGAATTAACATTTTAACGAGTGAAAACTGAATTGTTGATTTCAAGAATTAGCATTTTAACGAGTGAAAACTGAATTGTTATCAAGAATTAACATTTTAACGAGTAAAAACTGAATTGTTGATTTCAAGAATTAACATTTTAAGGAGTGAAACCGAATTGTTGATATCAAGAATTAACATTTTAACGAGTGAAAACTGAATTGTTGATTTCAAGAATTAACATTTTAATGAGTGAAAACTGAATTGTTGATTTCAAGAATGAACATTTTAATGAGTGAAAACTGAATTGTTGATTCAAGAATGAACATTTTAACGAGTGAAACCGAATTGTTGATATCAAGAATTAAACATTTTAACGAGTGAAAACTGAATTGTTATCAAGAATTAACATTAACGAGTGAAACTGAATTGTTGATTTCAAGAATTAGTATTTTAACGAGTGAAAACTGAATTGTTGATATCAAGAATTAACATTAACGAGTGAAACTGAATTGTTGATTTCAAGAATTTGTATTTTAACGAGTGAAAACTGAATTGTTGATATCAAGAATTAACATTTTTAACGAGTGAAAACTGAATTGTTGATTTCAAGAATTAACATTTTAACGAGTGAAAACTGAATTGTTGATATCAAGAATTAACATTTTAACGAGTGAAAACTGAATTGTTGATATCAAGAATTAACATTTTAACGAGTGAAAACTGAATTGTTGATATCAAGAATGAACGTTTTAACGAGTGAAAACTGAATTGTTGATATCAAGAATGAACGTTTTAACGAGTGAAAACTGAATTGTTGATATCAAGAATTAACGTTTTAACGAGTGAAAACTGAATTGTTGATATCAAGAATTAACGTTTTAACGAGTGAAAACTGAATTGTTGATATCAAGAATGAACGTTTTAACGAGTGAAAACTGAATTGTTGATATCAAGAATGAACGTTTTAACGAGTGAAAACTGAATTGTTGATATCAAGAATGAACGTTTTAACGAGTGAAAACTGAATTGTTGATATCAAGAATTAACGTTTTAACGAGTGAAAACTGAATTGTTGATTTCAAGAATTAACATTTTAACGAGTGAAAACTGAATTGTTGATTTCAAGAATTAGCATTTTAACGAGTGAAAACTGAATTGTTATCAAGAATTAACATTTTAACGAGTAAAAACTGAATTGTTGATTTCAAGAATTAACATTTTAAGGAGTGAAACCGAATTGTTGATATCAAGAATTAACATTTTAACGAGTGAAAACTGAATTGTTGATTTCAAGAATTAACATTTTAATGAGTGAAAACTGAATTGTTGATTTCAAGAATGAACATTTTAACGAGTGAAACCGAATTGTTGATATCAAGAATTAACATTTTAACGAGTGAAAACTGAATTGTAATCAAGAATTAACATTAACGAGTGAAACTGAATTGTTGATTTCAAGAATTAGTATTTTAACGAGTGAAAACTGAATTGTTGATATCAAGAATTAACATTAACGAGTGAAACTGAATTGTTGATTTCAAGAATTTGTATTTTAACGAGTGAAAACTGAATTGTTGATATCAAGAATTAACATTTTTAACGAGTGAAAACTGAATTGTTGATTTCAAGAATTAACATTTTAACGAGTGAAAACTGAATTGTTGATATCAAGAATTAACATTTTAACGAGTGAAAACTGAATTGTTGATATCAAGAATTAACATTTTAACGAGTGAAAACTGAATTGTTGATATCAAGAATGAACGTTTTAACGAGTGAAAACTGAATTGTTGATATCAAGAATGAACGTTTTAACGAGTGAAAACTGAATTGTTGATATCAAGAATGAACGTTTTAACGAGTGAAAACTGAATTGTTGATATCAAGAATTAACGTTTTAACGAGTGAAAACTGAATTGTTGATATCAAGAATGAACGTTTTAACGAGTGAAAACTGAATTGTTGATATCAAGAATGAACGTTTTAACGAGTGAAAACTGAATTGTTGATATCAAGAATGAACGTTTTAACGAGTGAAAACTGAATTGTTGATATCAAGAATTAACGTTTTAACGAGTGAAAACTGAATTGTTGATATCAAGAATTCATATCTTGAGAAGGAATAAGTCATAACGGCTTGCCATAGGTGGTGAGCGCTTTGTACTGTATATTCTGCTTGGCACGTCATACTTAATATCTTAAAAAAGACGAAACCAAATAAATATGAAAAAAGAAGCATTAAAAAACGAAATAAATATGGAGAAGCCGATGCTCTTTCCTCTTGAAGGGAGATGCTCTTGGTGTCCATGAGTGCTACAGCAGGTTCTCTCGTAACACTTCACAAGGCTTCTATTTGACAAAAGTGGCTTAAATACTTCCATTGAAACACACAGAGAGCATTTGCTGGATATCTTGAGCAGGTCGTCAGAGATGGAGAGGAAAGCGGATCTGCTGGAGACTCGCTCACACATCCACCACCATCTTCTTGTGTATATCAAGACCCCCGACGACCTGAAGACGGACACAAGACATTAACCTGTGGAAAGATCCTCCTCGTAGAATAAAACAGCTCTTAGTAGGCTACTCGTGTGAACTGGCATGCTTTTGAACATTAAAATACTTTAATGAAGGAAAAAATGCATTGAAATGTCATTTACAGTCAAAATAATTTCCAAAAAATAAATGAATATTTGTAATATTTTAAAAAAAAGTATGTTTTCTATCAGTAAAACAGTAATATTATGAAATATAATTACAATTTAAAATAGCTGTTTTCATAATTTATTTCTGTGATCAAAGCTGTATTTTCAGCATCATTACTGCAGTCTTCAGAGTCACATGATCTTCAGATATCATAATATTTTGATTTGCTGCTCAAGAAATACATTTATTATTATTATTATCGAAGTTGAAAACAGTTGTGCTGCCCAACATGCTCATGAAAACTGATACATTTTATTTCTAACAATTCTTTGAAGAATAGAACGTGCCAAAAGAACAGCATTTATGTGAAATAGAACTATTTTGTAACATTCTAAATGTCTTTATTGGCACTTTGATCGTTTTAATGCATCTAAAGTAATCCCAAACTTTTACAAATTAGTGTGGATATATTTTTATGCATGAACTACTTCTACAGTGCATCTATAATGTAATGTCCTCTAAATATTTGACCTTCTAACTTATTTACCAACTGCTTATTTTCTTAAAAAAAAGAATACTAGTTTTTCTAATCTTTTTGTATTCGATCTAGTTGTTTTCTTTATTTATTATACAATTAACAAAAGCAAAAAAGACCTAACTCTAGCTTGTTATATTCGTTTTCTATAATATCAGTTTTCTTATTTATTAGATAATAAAAAACCTTGTTATAGCACTTGCATATCTTTTGTTGGTTTTGATTGCCTCGATGTAAGTCGCTTTGGATAAAAGTGATGATGTAAATATAATAAAGTTAATATAGATGCATGTCTGGTGTTTAGTTGAAATGGTCTTACAGCACAGAATTCCTCGAAAGATATTCTCCCGTCACCGTCCTTGTCTGCGTTGATGATGGTCTTGTCCACTATCTGCTGCAGCTGAGTGTCCTTCAGATTGTTGCCCACCATCATCTTCAGCACCTGGAACAGCTCTCCGTTGGAAATGTAGCCGTCCTTGTCCATGTCATAGATCCTAAAAGCGACTGGATCCAGGAAAACGAGTCAGATGCTGTCTGGTGTGAGATCAGAGGTGAAGTGTGTTGTACTCACAGCGCAGTTTCTGCTCCTTATCACCCTTCACACTGAACTGAGAGACGCCCTCGATGAACTCTGCACACAAACAACCCATCAGTAACTCAACAAGTGACCACAAAACCAGTCATAAGGGCCAATTGTCCAAAATTGAGATTTATGCATCATATGAAAGCTGAATAAATAATCTTTCCATTGATGTATTGTTTGTTATGATCGGACAATATTTGAAAATCTGGAATCTGAGGGTGCAAAAAAATCGAAATATTGAGAAAATCATCTTTAAAGTTGTTCAAATTAAGTTCTTAGCAATGCATATTACTAATCAAAAATTAAGTTTTGATATATTTACAGTACAAAATATCTTCATGGAACACAATCTTTACTTTAAATCCTATAAATATAATATTGTGAATATTTTTTTCTTATTTTTTTTTGACCCAGACAATGTATTTTTGGCTATTGCTACAAATGTAAGACTGCTTTTGTGCTCCAGGGACACATAATAGGATCTAGGTACCGAGGGTACAAAGTCCTGCACCCAATTTCAGTCGATGTTTATTCTCTTGTCGTTTATGTAGCACTTTTTTTTTTATGGGGATGGGTTGCAAGTTCCTTTCTCATCCAGGCTTGGGACCGGCAATGCGAAAGGGACAGCTAATGAAAATATAATTAATTTTAGTTAACAATAATCACCCTTCTGAAAAAACATAGAGATCTTTTAATCAAGACAGAATCAGTGTGAGAGAATGTGAATGACTTGGGAAAACTACTCCAAAGGTTTCTCTTCAGGATGTGATGCAACAGGTCTGAGCTACTTTAAGCTCATGTGTTGAAGCGTTTCACAGCAGCATGATGTGTGTTTAACATTCAATTAAGACAAATCTTAGATTCAATATGCAGTGCATTAAAATCACTATGGCATCGTATATGAATTTCACTCAACTCAAAGTGGACCCATTTCACCGAACAATCAAAAATGATATATTACAAGACAAAACATTAACATTTAGTCTGTTTGCATCATAGCCCGACATTTCACAACGATATAAAATAAAAATAACAGCCACCAAATTCCCAATTATGCAAACACTTAATAATATGTCTTATTTGTTGTACTGCCTTTATACTGGTTTAGATTAAATTGAAATGTACGTAATTATTTACTGTACTAATGAGACGCATTATTAAAAATGCAGTCTATTACGTGAAACAGATCAAATGTGCTTACTCATCATAAAAATTGTCACAATGCAAAGTTAAGTCCTAAAATAGGCTTAATTTGCGGTCACAGAATAACGGTGATTCTGCAGTGAATGACCTGCTTTATGAGATGCATGTAATGTAGGATTTTCAAATAAACAATGCATTTGGTTTCAGGTGCAGTCAAAGGATCCCTCGCTTGCCTCACCTTTGAAATCCACCTCTCCGTTGCCGTCCGTGTCGAATATCTCGATGACTCTCTGCACCAGAGGATTCTGCTGTAGCTCGGGCAAGGACATGAACTCATCCACGCTGAGGGATCCTGAGTTATCTAGGTCGAGTTTCTTAAACCTCTTTCCCAGCCTTTTAATCTCATCAGCATCGACTGGCGTGGACCGAGAGAACAACACAGAAATGGACAGTATTAGCAAACACTCACCCGTCTAACTGAGCAGCAGATCCAGCCTCTATCTGAGCGTCAGCCAAACAACACTACAAAGACCATCAAACGCTGGCAGATGAATGAAGCGAGACACACTCACGTCCCGTGACGGGATCCTTGGCTGCGGCTGGTCTCACACGGGTCACTACACACAGAGGTTTGCCCATCGCACTGTGCCGACGAGCCATGCGGATGCTACCTCGCTGCCTAATACCACTGATAAGCCTTGAGTATCAAGCTCCCTCACTTACTGTAAGCTCTTTCAGATGGGGTCACATGACCCTTCGGTCGGCCTCCACAACTCAGCATGCAAACCCTAACACATTACTGACTATCTGCCAGTCAAAAGTTTGGAATAATTGCAATTATTATTGCTTCAAAATAAGTCACTTTAGGGATGCAATGATACCCAGGTGAAAAACAAGTGCACTTCCATAATATACTTAAAGTGCTCTATTTTCGCACTCTAATTTTGTACTTAATATACTAATAGTGATTATTTTTAGTACTTCTTAAGATCATCTAAGCGTACTCAACTGTGCTATTTTGAGACACCATTATATTAAGTGTTATGTGGCTCAGTGGTTTGAGCATTGCGTTAGCAGCGCAAAAGGCTGTGGGTTCGATTCCCAGGAAACACATACTGATAAAAAAATCTGTATAGCCTGAATGCAATTGTAAGTCGCTTTAGATAAAAGCATCTGCTAAATGCATAAATTAGAGCACGAAAATAAAGCACTTTAAGTATATTATGGAAGTGCACTTGTTTTTCACCTGGGATCACTTTTTTCAGAACAAGGCCGATACGGATCATTTTATTTTGTAGTACTTGCCGATACCGAGTACCTATACGTTCATTGCATTTGTCATTTTTTAAAATACTGGGTACCTAAACCAAAATGTTAGCTGGCTTAGTTCCTTTAGCAAATAGATATTTCCTTCAGTTATTTTCACACTTAGGGCGCAAGTATTTTTACTAGTTTCAGCCCGACGCATTTCTCCTTTCCCCGTCCTGCGCCGCGTTGTTTAAATAGCAAATGCATTTGCGCCAATTAGTGCGTTCATGGGCGTGCTGGTCTGGAAACGAGTTGTGTTCAGGCGCATTGTTACTATTTTGAGGAACTGAAAATAGACTGCGCCATAGACCAAGTCAAACCTGGCAATATATTTTTATTTATTTAAAGAGCGCGTTAGTAGAGAATGCGCCTCTGGCCGGGTCCACAACGCGTGTTCACTTTGCTTATTATACACACTGCAGCACACAATCATGCCAAATAAAAAAAAGTTAAAGGATTACAGTGTAAACTAATGTTATTGTGTAGGCTACATAAATTAAAAAATGTCATAATAGATAGTCATTGCGTGCTTCAGAATGCTACTTATGTGCTCCGTTTGCTCTCTGGAGACGCGTTCAGTCTGTGCACTTGCCGTGTAAATAGCGAATCTGCCCTGGCACGAGGGCAACTCGCTCTTAAAGGGAATGGGAGATGAGACTCTGTTTGGTTTATTGCACGTTATGCCCAAAAAACACACCGATTACTCAATAAGAGAATAGGGACAATCCGTTTAGACCATGCGCCAACCGTTTTCCCGTCGTTAAACTAGCAAAAGTGGATTCAGAAACACCCTAAGTGCACCTGCGCTGTGCGCTTTAGTTTAAACCATGCGCTTAGATCGTTAATTTAAGGCCATTAAAGTGCCCCTATTATGTATTTTTGAAAATGAGCTTCCATGCAGTGTGCAACACAACTCTAAGTGAACGAAAACATCCTGCAAAGTTTGAAACCTAAAAGTGCACCGTGCTTAAAGTTATCGTCTCTGAAAAGAAAGAGTCGAATCTGAATCATTAAAACGAGTCATTTTTAAAACCAATCCCTGTTTGACGTCAACATGAAACATTAGCACATTGCCACACACTTGCTGCGCGCAGATCTGGGAAAACTTGATTTTTTAGCGTTGGTCTGAATGAAAATGTAAATTTGTTCGTTGCCACTAGGTGCCACTTTTGGAGCGTTAAAAGCTCATAAACAATGCCTTTAAATGAAATCAAACCAATCACCGCAGATTAGTGTCACGTGACGCAAAGGAGGGTTTTGGAAAAATTAACCATCGAACGAATAGTTTGGGAGCCGTTAAACAAATAAGGTCAAAATAAATGCATGTTATAAGAAAATATAAGTGTTTTTTGACCTTGCATGCTGTCGACCTGTTGTTGGGGACCAAAATATGAACCTTTCATAACCCATAATAGGACTATTATTAATGATTCCCATTGAAATGTTCTGTAGTCTACAAGCTTTTGCTACTTTCACTGTTCATTTTATTGCTCAATATTTTTCCATCTTTAATTTAATAGCTCCATTGCAGTGGCTCAGTACTGTAATCACAACAAAACCTCATTATACTCATAAATATAGCGATTAAATATTTTCTGAAATATAAGTCGCAGCATGTTTCAGGGGATAAAAACGTGACTTATATGTTCTTCGCTCATGCAATATTCATGTATAACGAGTGGTTCCCTGTATTATCTCAAAGCCACTCAAATAATGCATTTAATGACAAGCAAAGCATGCGCAATGCGAGAGAGACACGTACAGGCTGCTAGCTTAACCTTCGCTTTAAATAAAGTTGTGCATGCTTGACATTTAAAATAAATGTTATAGTCAATGACCCTATAGTTTAATGTTTACAATTTAGTTTTAATCCAAATGATTTGTGTGCTAAGTGAGCGAAGAGTTATTTCTCTCTTCTTACCGTCATGTATAATTTCTGATATCTAATATCCGACCATACAGAGATATTTGAATGAGTACGAGTACATGACGGCAGCATCAGGCCCCTACTGCATTTATTAAATCAAAAATACTGTAAATAACATTGCAATTTAAAACAGGTGTTTTCTATGTGAATATATTTGTAAAATGTAAGTTATTGCTGTGATTAAAGGTGAATTTTCACATAATCACAGAAATAATTATAATTAGAGATCGACCGATATGGGTTTTTCTATAGCCGATGCCGATGTTTAGAGGTCAGGGTCAGCCGATGGCCGATATGTGCTGCCGATTTTTAGGGCCGATATCTTGAGGTTTTCCCCTTCATTTGCATGCTAAAATCTCACACTAATAATAAGTTGCAGCACAACATTTCGAAATTTAACTGCAGTTAAATTATGCCAGTTCCTGACGATTTTATGCTATTCGTTTTTTCTTTCACTGAGTGAAGCAACACTTCATAGTTTACTAGTAATATATAGTAAATATGTGGCCATAGGACTTTGAAATATCAGAATATAAGCCTTGCCTTTATCTCCCAGGACTGTTGTTGAATCTGTTGGGGTCCTTCACATGCATCAGCAGCGCACGTTACACCGCACCAATAACACAGGGCTACCCGCGGATGTGCCTGACTTTAAATCGGCGCTACTTAAACACGGATATCAGCCGATGCCGATATATTAAAAAAATGACAAATATCGGCCCGATATATTGGTCGACCGATAATTATAATACGCTGATTTGCTTCTCAAGAACCATTTCTGATTATTATCAGTGTTTTTGTGGAAGCTGTAATATACTACCATTTAAAAAAAAATACTTTAATTCAGCACGAACCAATTCAATTGATTTTAAGAAACCGCACAAGGTTTAATAATAATAATAATAATAAAAAAGCTGTTCATTGAATTTTATATTCATCCAAAAATAAATGCATAAAATGCATCACGGTTTCCAGAAACAAATTGTGCAGCACAACTGTTTTCAACATCGGTAATAATCAGACATATTTACTGAGCAGCAAATCAGCATATTAGGATGATTTCTGAAGATCATGTGACTCTGAAGACTGGAGTAATGATGCTGAAAATACAGCTGCGCATCACAGAAATAAATTACATTTTAATAGATATTCACATAGAAAACAGCTATTTTAAATTGCACTAATATTTGACAATATTGCGATTTTCTACTGTATTTCTTAGCAAGATGACCATACAAAAACTTGCTGTCCCCAAACTTTTAAGTGAGAGATGCCAGGTACATCTCTGATATTACATCCAGTACTATGTGTTGTGCCTTTTTAATTATATTGCTGTTATTTCAGCACTGATCACTTCTGATTGGATCACCGCTGATGGACGTGAATATCCGCTGTGAGATGATCTCACCTGTTTAAATGAGTGGCTTGTGTTGCCAGGCAACGACAGGTGTGTGGATATCTGTTCACCTGCGCCGCTAATAACACTAATGCATGCACATCCATGAACTCTGCGCTCAGATCAGTGGCGGACGGTGATGAATCACCAGCATTAGCTCAATTGTAATGAACGCAGTTACAACCGCTGAGGTGATCGTTAAAAGCGTGACAATCGCAGGAGGTCAAACTATCGATCCATTAGTACAGTGACTGTCACGGAGCGAGTGATGTGAGAGATGAACACACGTACTGAATGCAAAACTGAGGAGGCATTGATAAATAATATTAGAAACTAACACAGCTGTCTTCATCAGGGCATACAAGACTAGAAGCTTGTTTCCGCCACTGAATAAAACTAAGTAATTGCACCTTTTTAACTCACAATTCTGACTTTTTATTTTTAAAGGTACCATAGAATGCATTGATACAGTATTTTAAATTGTTCTCTGATATCTACATAGAAGGTATGTGGCTTAGGTAGGGGCAAAAAATCTCCAGAAATGATTTTACATTTACAATTTACATTCCATTTACAACCCTAGGATTTCTCCCTAGAATGAAACGACTGTTATTGGCTTATTTGGCAGGGTCGTGAATAATAATGAGCTCTGCTCTGATTGGCTGTTTCACAGTGCTGCTTAATGTTTAGTTCTGATTGGCTGTTTCACAGCGCTGCTTAATGTTGAGCTCTGCTCTGATTGGCTGTTTCACGGTGCTGCTTAATGTTTAGCTCTGCTCTGATTGGCTGTTTCACAGTGCTGCTTAATGTTGAGCTCTGCTCTGATTGGCTGTTTCAGTGCTGCTTAATGTTTAGCTCTGCTCTGATTGGCTGTTTCACAGTGCTGCTTAAAGTTTAGCTCTGTTCTGATTGGCTGTTTCACAGTGCTGCTTAATGTTGAGCTCTGTTCTGATTGGCTGTTTCACAGTGCTGCTTAATGTTGAGCTCTGCTCTGATTGGCTGTTTCCCAGTGCTGCTTAATGTTGAGCTCTGTTCTGATTGGTTTTTCACAGTGCCGCTCATCAGCAAGGAAACACAGGCAGGAAAAAATATATTTAAATACTTTCTCTCGCAGTTATATCGTCGGGTAAATATACTGCGTTAATACGCGAGGCATTGAAACTGCTTTTGAACGATCAGTCGATCGCGTTAAAGTTTCACTTTTATGAGACGCGATGCACAAACTCTGTTTATATTATGGAGCAGCTGTACTTACCACATATTTCACAAAATCAGATGCTTGTCAGTGGTGCTCAGGATCTGTAAATCATTCGCCATCATCCTCATCTCTCCTTACTCTGTTTATGTGGTAAGTGAAATCTTATGTACTGTAAAAGGCTACAGCTAACAAGGAGCTAAGCATGTCCCTTTAGTGGCTCGCGTTATTTGCTTTCCGTGCCTTTCTGAATAAAGACACCATTCCATCCCTGCACTTCACGTCCCCTGCACAGCCTGGAACATTACATTTATTTCCATGATCTGCTTTTTTCGTTGTTGTCCGCACTTGTTTATTTACAACACCTGCAGAACTTCTGATGGTTCAGCTGGCGCTTGTCTAGAACAAGGGCGGGTTTATGGTATGTTGGGGCGTAGTGATCCCGACTGTTGCGTCACAGTCGGTGTTATGTTCTGATTCGTCTGTTTTTCAGTGGTCTTTTTGAATCACGAGATTTACATAAGGAGGAGGAAACTATGGTGTCTGAGGCTCACTGTGTGTCATTTCCATACAGAACTGTTATTATTTAACTAGGCCAAGATAAAGACAGTTTTTCATTCCATGGCACCTTTAATATTTTTTTATGGTGAATTAATAAAATCACAATTGTGTGATATAAACCTGATACTGCAGGAATTGTGATTATGACATTTTTCTCACAATTGCGAGTTTGTATCTCGAAGCTCTGATTTTTTCTCTGAATTGTAGGATATAAATTACAATTGCGAGTCTGATTCTGAACCAAAAAATAGACTATTTTCTTACAATTGAGAGTTTATATGTAGCAATTCTGATTACCCCCCCGCCGGCCCCCCCCCCCTCAAAATTGTGACTTTATATCATACAATTGTGAGAAAAAAAAAGTGTCAGAATTGAGACTATAATTAAATAGTCGCAGTTATCTTGTCTGAGAGAAGCAAATAAAACTGATTCATCCTCCAAATTAATTAAATCAAGCACTCACAAGTAGCAAAAGAAAATAAAGTATTTATACCTTTTCTTCTTTTTTTTAATAGCCTTGTATAATGGTACTATAAAATATGGTCTCATCAACGTTTGTGAATAATTAAGCATTTCTAATTAAGCTTTTCATTGTATATCCAGATGATTAGTTTGTTCCCTAAAATGAATAAATAAAATTAAAATCCACGAGTAGGGATGTGCGATATGACGATTTTTGATTGTGGACGATTAAAATGTCTGCACGATCTGCTTTTGAAGAAATATCGTAGTATCGTGCTACAGCGAATATTCTTTCAGTTGCAGTTCTGGCGCCTCCGCATCAATATACAGCGGCACATACATTCACATCAGTGTTAACTCAGCGGTAGAGTTACTCTCACGGGACGCTGCACTTATTTGCAGCCACAAAAGTACATAATTCACGTGTGTTTCAAAGCCTTGCCAGTTAAGCTTTTCATTCATGCGCTGGTCTGACGTGGGCTTTTTCTGAGCCGTACACCTGAAGCGCACTAAAACGCCTGTCTAACAGCGCCTGATTTCTCAATTAGGTTATCTTTTGAGCGAATACAGTCAAAACACACAAGGTTTACATTAAGACTCAGTTGGTTATGTCTATAATTAAAGTAAACAGCCGAGACAATCGGATGCGTGCCTGTATATTAGATTCGTGCAGCTCTTAAAGGGACAGAACTATGCAGCCGACTGTCATTAAAGGGATAGTTCACCCAAAATGAAATTTCTGTCATTATTTACTCACTCACGTTGCCCCAAACCTGTATTAATAATAAAAATAATGCAAGTCACGGTGGACCAGCACCTTTTTGGTTTTCCACTTTCTTCAAAATAGCATTTATGTTCAGCAGAATACATTAATTAATTCAGGTTTTAAAACTAACTTTGAGTAAATAATGGTATAAATATAAAACACTATGACAAAATCGACAGACAGATGACATAATTATTATTCTTAATGTTAAAATAACAAAACACAAAGACTGAAAAAAATAACTCCCTACTCTTGACTAAAAATAAAATAATAATACAGTTGCTTTAATATAAATCAATCTGTATTGTTTTATTTTTTATATTTGTTCATTCAATTTCTTGAATGCTCTGCTAAATATGCCTATTGTACCTGAAAATAAAGCACTCTTTGTTTTATTTGTACATTATGTGTATTTGTAATGTGCATCTTTGTTCTTATTTTTAATAACAAATATAAAACAATGAATTTTTTTTATCTTCGCCCACTTTGACCTAAATATCCGCCATTCATTTTTGTTACCTTGAAAGGCCTTGTCTTTATAATAGGGAAATTATTTTGGCTGCACTGCTCGGACAAAATAGTAAAAACAACATGACAAAGAATCGTGATAAAAATCGTGATATAATATTTTTGCCATATCGCCCACCCCTGCTCGTGAGTATTCGTAAGCGTTGCTTTGGCCAAAGGTGATCTTTAATCCTTGAGTTTCATCATGCATGGACGTATACATACAGTCTGAGCGCCGGAGACGCTGCTCACTGAGCTCAGATCCAACATTACTCTCCTCGCCGACGGCCAAAGCCTGACATCACCCTGTTAATGACCGCTGGGCAAGACCTGAAGAGCTCGTATTTTTAGCCGTGAGCTCATAAGAAGCCCCAAAAGCGCCCTGAGGGAAACCCCCAGCAACACGGGACTCAGCACACAGGCCGGGTTTATTTTGGGCTTGGGATGCTTACGGCCTCTGCCACATGCTCGTATGGCACACATTACTCCACGTATGCTCCCGTAAGTAGGTCATTTGTATGAGCAAGAAGCCAGCTCTCAAACATGAGCTCTAATCTATCACACAAGCATGAAGACTTCAAGAGATTACTGCGTCTTTGCAGATTGATCTTAAAATATGCCAGTGCCTGTTTTGTCTCAAGATGCACACCAGTAATGTTGTTGTTTTTTACTAAGGCATGTTTTTAAAAACGACTTTGAACTATTGCCTAATCCTGGTTTAATCTAAACCCTGTCTGTGAAACCAGGCCTCAATCTCACCACTACGAGTTCTCCTAAATAGCAGTAAAAGCTTTTTTCTCTTAAAAGCTGCCGAGACAAACTTTTACTAAGGAGTAAGCTCAGAGTAAAGGGGGCGGGGTTTACCTCGCTGCTATGGATTATGTCAGCATGCTAATTAACTATGCAAACAGTGATTGGCTGATCAGCTCTGTCAGAGATTTATTCATGGAAATATTGTGCGATTTTATGTTGCCATATCCAAATAAAGATTTTAAAATGCAGGATAATTGTCACTAATTAAATAAGTATATGTTCAGCTAATTGTCAGCCTCGCACATGTGTGCATCTCGTAAACAATTAGCGCATATGCATATAAACAGCCTTTTAATTAATAAGCATGGCTGGAAGTAAGACATGCAAACGTAAAAGAAAACCAAACTGGATTCTGGACTCTAGCTCAGCTGATTATTGAAAACAAGCATGTAATCAAAGGCAAATCTGGAGTTGTGATAACCTCCAAAACCAAAGGCGATACCTTTTTAAAAGCTCATTATCTTCAAATGTTTCTAAAATGATTACGTTCAGAGGTAGATTAGCAGAAACAACTATTTTAGGACAGTTTGTGGCTTGGTCTTAGTGATTTAGGAGTCCTCTTCACTACTCCTAACCTTTCACAGATTTAGGAGCTGGTTTTAGCGCTAAAATGCTTTGTGAATTACTCTTAGAGCTAAATGTATGAGTTATAAATTTAGGACTGACACGCCCACTATTTGAAAGATTTTCTCCTAAATCGGCCGAGTTATGAGCTACTTTTAGCCTCAAGATGTTTTGTGAATACGGGCCTGGACATACAAAAATATGCAGGTTTGTGGATCTCAACCAAATGCAAAACAAGAAAAAAAAAATACATAAAAAAAATAAGCAATTCTTTTGCACTTTTTGTGACCTTAATTGAAAAATCTACACGAGGCTTATATACACACACAGTAGGCTATATATAGGGCCAGTCTATATCCAGTCATAAAAACTGAACTTTCAGTTTAACACGGAATGTGTCACAGTTTGGATGAATTCATCAAAAGTAGGTCATTACACTTAAATCAAATCATGATATGGTCTAATATTTGTAAATATTATGCGTTCGGTTTAATTTATTAAAGACATTGTGCCAGAAATAGGCTATATTACTATTATTTAGTAATGTATGAAATACTACTACTACTGTTGAAAAATTATAAAACTTTATATATATTTTATTTAAAATAATCACAAACTATTTTAATTTTAATCCCCTTCATTTGCCCAAAATGTAAATGTTTAAATTTCATTAATTATGATATAAATTAAATCAATGTTTTATGCCTTCATCTGATAACCAGTAAAATGCAAATACACAACACATTTCTGAGGGGGGAGGGGGGGGGGGGGGGTAGTTAATAAGGCTACTGTAAGAATAAATATTTTTGTTCTATGCATTCAAATAATTAGACGAGCTAAAACACAGAATTTGGTAACAATAAAAATTGAATATGGTCCTAAACATGTCATTTTTGTTACACTTTGAAAATTGATTAATACCATTTTATTTGATCATTAAAAAGGAGTCCATAAAAATTAAAACGGAAAAAAATGAATTTAGAAAAACATAAAACAGAATTCATAGGGCCCTATATATATATATATATATATGACAGTTTGGTATGTACCTCCCTTTAATGTTACTATAAGGTTACAATTAACAACAGAGCCCATACTTAAATTGAATTACTATTTATTTTGAAATATAATAATCAACACACTTAACTTAAAACATGAAATGAACATGAAATATGAGTATATAGTGCACTATTTTGTGAAGTGCTCTTCTCTAGTGAGCTGTGGACACTTGCCTGAGGTAAATGAAATGCTACGTGACATTTTGTTCACAAGCAGTTTTATTGTCGTCTTTCCGCAGATGCAACACTGATTGAGTAATAACACGAGGCATGAGATGTTCATTCACGTTTATTTCATATTCAAACCAGTAGTAAAGAGAAATGATCTCGCTCACTCGCTGCAGTTTGAAATGACGCGCCCTATACATGTTACATGGACGTCATTTAAAAGACGGGACTTTCTTATCAAAAGTAATAATATATAAAACTGGAAGTTTTGAATGAAGTTCTACTCATGTAATGGTTAAAACAATGCTTTATTTGTTCGGTACATGTGTGTATTGAACCAAAAAAAGCTGTACGGAAAATTTCCGGTATGAATTTGTGCTCCATTACACCCCTAATATATATACACACCTGTTTTAGGACCATTCATATTTTTGCATTGTGAAATTTTCATGGTAATCAGCCCTTAACCGCCCATTTTCACATTTTTATAAATGCCTAAAATGTATTACAATTTAAATACATACACACACACACACACATATACATATATATATATAAAATTACAATATTTGTATATAGTTAAGAATAATCCAAATGAGGAGTAATTATAAATGTTCTGCTATAATCTAGCTGAACTGTTCCTTTAATAAAATCACAATGCAAAAAAAGTCTTGATGGAAAATATATTTCCCTATGTTTTATGGTAAACTGGACGTGTTTCACCCAGAAGCTCTGCAAATGGACAGACCCATAAACAGATGTGTGTTGATGTAGTGAACAGCTGTCCTGTGTGTGTGTGTGTGTGTGTGTGTGTGTGAGAGAGTGTGTGTGAGCTGCATATACAGTTGAGGTCAAAAGTTTACACCCCCTTTCAGAATCTGCAAAATGTTAATTATTTTACCAAAATAAGAGGGATCGTAACATGCATGTTATTGTTTATTTAGTACTGACCTGAATAAAATATTTCACATATACTATTTGCATATATTCCAGAAGAGAAAATTAATTTATACATTCAATAAGTTGAATAAAGTCAAAATGTTACATCCCCTTGATTCTTAATACCATGTTGTTACCTGAAATTTTTTTGTTTAGTGATAGTTGTTTATGAGTCCCTTGTTTGTCCTGAACAGTTAAACTTAAACCCACAAATTCTTTGGTTTTACAGCAGTTTTGTGTATTTGATCCTCGACCTCAAAACCACAGTCATTGTTGGAAAGGGTTCAAATACAAATCTTACTCAGGTCAGTACTCAATAAACAATAACATGCATTTTGTATGATCCCTTTTATTTAGGTGAAATAATTAACATTTTACAGATTCCGAAAGGGGGAGTAAACTTTTGACCTCAACTGTATCTGTAAGCCAGATCGCTGAAGTTGCCAAAGCTGTTACAGTTCAAGCTCACACAGGTTTACCTGGTTTCATGACACACACACACACACACACACACACACACACACACACACACACACACACCTGTGTGTGCAGTTACCCAAGCAACCCTAATCCTAGCAGAGCTCTTCACACGATGTGGTGAAGTGAGGTAAGACTGAGAGCGGGCGCCAGATCCTCACAGCTCATTAACAGCTGCACTGGAGCTCATGTGATTCCCAGCTACAGCTCTATCTCTGCCAGAGATCTGGTGACCGAATGCTGGGTGTCATTTGCATGAGTTATCATTAATACGGCACACATCTGACAAAGATTGACTAACTCTGGAGTGTGTCAGACTCGCTGGCCCTCCGCAGACGCTTCTGATCTCTGGCTCAGTTTTGCATGCGTTAAACATTCGCACACATCAGAGGAAAGCAAAACTAATTAAAACGTTTCAGAGCTAAAAATAAGCCTCGGCATCTCTGGAGACAAGCTTTACTTCATCTATTCATATCTGTTTGACGACTATGAGTGATCACGCTTCAGTCACCATCTAGGTTTGATCAGCATTTTAGCAAATTAAAGTTTTGCATGCAAAATAGCAAGAAAGGTAATTATACTTACAATGCGTGCACATTTCCATGGGATAACTTGCCTCATTTCCCTACAAAAGAAGATAACATGAGCAACATGAGCATGCAGAATTCATGAAGTTTTAGTAAATGTGCTACGCATGAGTCAAAGAGAGCAATATGAAAAAGCATCATATTTTAGGGATCAAAAACGCTAATTCTGGAGATGCTTGAAGTCAGTAAAGCATTAGGATGATTTCAGATGACCACGACACCTGTGAAGAGACAACATACAAACCACCACCAAATGTACCTTGCATTGAAATGATCACATCATGCAGGCATTGCTTTAATGTCACAGTCATCTCAGATAACAGATCACTCATGTGTAATGTAGAAACACTGGACGTCTGTGAAGCTGCTTTGAAACGATGTGTATTCTGAACACTTCATAAATAAATGTCAATTATATTTAGTATCTGAGGCATTTTAAAATTGTATTGCAGTCTAATATGTCTTTATATGTGTGACTCTGGAACACAAAACCAGTTATAAGGGTACATTTTTCAAAATTGAGATTCATACATCTGAAAGATGAATACATAATCTTTCCATTGATGTATGGTTTGTTATGATCGGACAATATTTGAAAATCTGGAATCTGAGGGTGCAAAAAAAATCTAAATATCAAGAAAATCATCTTTAAAGTTGTTTAAATGAAATTCTTAGCAGTGCATAATACTAATAAAAAAATTAGTGTTGATATATTTACAGTAGGAAATTTACTAAATATCTTCATGGAACATGATCTTAATATCCTAATGATTTTTGACATAAATGAAAAATCTATAATTTTGACCCATACAATGTATTGTTGGTTATTGCTACAAATATACCCCAGCGACAAATATACATGTGCTCCAGGGCCACAAATGTCAAACAAAGAGTTAATACATTAATAAATGTTATTAAATAAACCAAAATATTTTTTTGCCAATGTAAATTTTTTACAATTTGTGTAATTTTCATTTTTTAAGCACATTACAATAATACACATACAAAACAGCCTACCAATGATGCCCTGCAAACTTGTTTAGATTTAGAAGCTTAAAAAAATATAATAATAATTCTGCATACTGACGTCTTTTAAAGCAATAACTCGAGCAGATCCTGCAGTGACACAGAGACACTGACACAAACCAAACGCTGCTGCCGCTCTGTTCTAGAAGATGAAACACTAAACGGCTCCACTCTCTGTATCTCCATCTGCTTTGATTTATTATTCATAAAGGGCTCAAAGGCCCATATTCTGTATCGGTCACAGCAGTGAGCGTATTCATTCTCCCTGATACATGGACTCCATATACTGGTAGTATTAGTTTTAAACACTTGTGTTTCTTTGTGTGTTGAGTGAACAGCAGATGTTTGCACAGTGAATGTGTGATGTGTCCGTGTATCTGCACCTGGTGTTGTGAGCGGATCATGTGATCATCAGCGAGACACATCTGAAAACACTGCAGACGTGCTGGCTATCGAAACCGCTTCAGTGATGAGAACACTCTCTGCATATGATTTACATTTTGATTGTTATGCAACTGAACGGACCAATGTATAGTATTGATTTCCTAATGCATATAAATCTGGGTGAGATGCACAGGCACAGCTGAGTGAATAGATTGTTTTGTTCTCTCAAAGGCTTCAGTGATTCAGAGCGTGTTATAGTGAAGTGAAGGCTGTGCATACAGGTCAGAGCACCACTGCTGCTAGGCCTTGGGATGTTCTCAGGCTGCTCGTGGCTTCTGGACAGAAACAGTGTTCCTGTGGCTCAGTGGTAGAGCATTGCGTTAGCAGCGCAAATGTTGTGGAATCGAATACTGACACAACATGTATAGCCTGAATGCTCTGTAAGTCGCTTTGGATAAAAGCATCTGCTAAATGCATAAATGTAAATGTAAAGCAAACGTCAGTTCAGGTGAAACAGACTGTAAACTGTGCCCTCGATTTACTGAAAAGAATTATTCATCCAGAAATGAACTTTTCCTGCATGTTTGTAAGAAATAAATCCATCATTAAAGGGGTTATATGACGTTGCTAAAAATAACATTATTTTGTGTATTTGGTGTAATGCAATGTTTATGTGGATTAAGGTTAAAACAACCTTATTTTACACATACTGTGCATTATTGTTGTTGCTCCCCGCCTTTCTGAAACGCACCGATTTTTACAAAGCTCTGAGAAGTGAGGTGTGCTCTGATTGGCCAGCTATCCGGTGCGTTGTGATTGGCCGAATACCTCAAGAGTGTGACGGAAATGTTACACTCCTTACAGTATTGTGATGCCGTGTCCCGGCACCGATAATCGGTCGACTCCTACATATGACCCCTTTAAGACGTTTTCCAGTCCTCTGTTCATACTGTTTTCTTCAGTGAATACGTTTCTGGTCTGAATCAGGAGAGAAATCTGCAAAGATCAAGCACCGCTTACAAGACAAAACAGTTCTTAACAAATACATGAGTGGATTTTGATGTGATGTTTCTCCAATTCTGATGAAGAAGCAAACTCATCTACATCTTAGATGGCCTGAGGATGACCTTTAAAACCTTGTTTGTCAAATCACAGCGTCATGAAATGCTCAGGACACAGAGAGTCCTGCTTCTAATGGGTGGAAAGATCAGGAGGGGGATCTGCTGCACTCCAAACATCTCTGTCCCAGTCGGTGGCACGCAAAGCTTATATATATACAAACAGGTCAAATTAATGCATGCTACTGGTCTTACCACGAATGATTCATCTATGCACATTTATTTCATTTAAAATATAATCACGATGTCAATTATTTTAAATTATTTTGCAATAGAGTAATTCTAACTGTGCAAAAAAATTAAATACATAAATACTGCATTACATTATGAGAATGACAGGAATTGCAAAAAGAGATTTTTTTGGCAACTTGTCAAAAGTAAATCTAATTATTCTCTTATTATTTAAAATATTGTTCTGGGCTGAGATTTGACCTGGAGATAAAAATGCAAGGCTGAATTCAAATTCATAATCTTTCCATAAAGACAGAGTTATACTGGTTCTGCAGGACTCTGTGTGGCTTGCATCCTCAGAGACGAAACCGACTGTGAAAAGCAGACGCAGTATATGCAAATACACAGCTGCAGTAAAATGGCATCTGAAGTGCTTTTGAAGAGCGGGTCTGGGTTATTAATATCAGATCCCCCGAGTGCAAAATAAACATGAATTACAAGCAATGATTATTCACAGTAGACCTTACTGTCCATCAGTAGATAAGAGAAAATGAAGCCTTGCGGCTCAAAACAGAGAGAACAGGCAGGAAAAGATGGCGTTTGAAATGAAATCCTGGATCATAAGCGGGCTCTTCTGAGATGTAAATGAACTCTTTAGTGGGCTGAACATTGTCTGGAAGACCTAAGAAGCAAACACTCAGCGCAGTTCATAAATAATGCATTCGCCATTCAGAGTCAATTAGACCGCACCAAACATGCAGTGCACAGAGAACGCACACAGCACACTATATACAAACAAAACTCGCTGAAACCTCTTTGATAACACAGTGTAAAATACATAGAGAGATTGACAAATGTTTCATGCTGGTCGTAATCATAACTGTTCATGCCAATTACAGTTCATATACGGTTTGAGGCCAAAGAAGTGTTTTGATGGAGACGGTGGGGTTAGACACACACACACACACACACACACGTACCAACAGCATTGCAATCCATTCCTGGTAATTCAAAAAATAATTATATTCTTGAATAGACAGGTTCTGTGAGATTCTCCCTGCTTTATAAGATTTGCATTGAACTCTGTCCTAATATAGGAATATATTAAATATACACTCTTCTCCATGTAATATATATTCTGATATCCACGTAACACCGCCTGTCTGGATGGTAGTAAAAACGTGACCCAGGAGCACACGTCTGAAGTCGCTGGGGTATATTTGTAGCAATAGCCAACAATACATTGTATGGGTCAAAATTATTTAAAAAAATGTCATGCCAAATATATCAAAACTTAATTTTTGATTAGTAATATGCAATGCTAAGAACTTCATTTGAATAACTTTAAAGATGATTTTCTCAATATTTAGATTTTTTTTGCACCCTCAGATTCCAGATTTACAAATATTGTCCGATCATAACAAACCATACATCAATGGAAATATTATTTATTCAGCTTTCAGGTGATGTATAAATCTCAATTTCAAAAAGTTGACACTTGTGACTTGTTTTGTGGTCACATATTAATATCAGCCCTAATACTAAAGATAGTTATTTTCTGCTAAAGGTAAAATTGCAGGCACGAGTAATAAAGGAGAGAGAACTGATATGATGGTTCTTCATTCTCCTTCACGATGCCCACAAAAAAATGACTAATGCTCACAAACAGCTGTACACCGCCTGAGAGCAGGCCCCCGCTTGAGTGAGTGTGTGCGTGCGTGCGTGTGTCTGTGATACCTGCAGAAAGCCTGCCGCTAGCATTGCTATCGATCTCAGCTCCACGCAGGAACAATGGTAACTTTACATGTCAGACAGGCAGCTCTCCACAGAATACACTGCAGTATGTACCAGACCTTATGACGTCCAGTGATAACTCTAGACAGCCTTGACCCCTCAGGCATACTAATAATACCTCTTTAGTGCCTGAAGTAAATCTAGGGGTCTATGAGAAACTTCAGAATTATTAGAATCATGGAATCCAGTCGTTACTGTACAGCATGACACAGATTAATCATATTGTGATATGGACTAGTGTTTGAATGTAAAGCGCAAAAAAATATTTGATGAAGTTTACAAGAAAAGGTCAATTTTTATATAATTGCATTTCAAAATATTCATAAAATAAATTGTTAGTTTTTGCTTTTATTTCACTAAACCGTTTTTATTTAATACATTTAAAAAACGAAATCATAAATCCAGAAAAAATCAAACAACACAATTTCAGGAAAAAAAACATTGGTCCCTTCAGTTATACGCAAGTGAATGAATGAATGTATGAATTTATAAATACATGTTTAAAGATTTATGAACTCAATACACTTTTTTGTTATTCAAATTTAATGAAACCATTAAATTAAAACAGAAATTGAATTTGAGAAAAACAAAACAGAATCGGGCTGATTTTACAGGGACTTAAAAATGTGTTAATTTTTTAATAAATTATTGTTAAATCATGTGACTATGGACCACAAATCCAGTCATAAGGGTCAATTTTCAAAATTGATATTTATACATCGGCTGAATAAATCATATTTCCATTGATGTATGGTTTGTTATGATCGGACAATATTTGAAAATCTTGAATCTGAAGACGTAAAAAAATCGAAATATTGATAAAATAATTTTTAAAGTTGTCCAAATGAAGTTCTTAGCAATCCATATTACTAATAAAAAATTATGTTTTAATATATTTAAGGTAGGAAATGTACTAAATATCTTCATGGAACATGATCTTAATATCCTAATGATTTTTAGCATAAAAGAAAAATGTATAATTTTGACCCATACAATGTATTTATGGTTATTACTATAAATATACCCCAGCGACTGAAGACTGCTTTTGTGCTCCAGGGTCACATATAAGTTTCATGATTTCAATTAATTGAACATGTTTCTGAATACAATAATAATAATAAATAAATAAAATGGAAATCCAGACATATTTAAACAGAAAAAAGAACGGAAAGGAAAAAAGCTAATCATTTATATCTCTGTGTATATCTCATATTTATGCAGAGTGCCTTGCAAAGGTTTAGTCGACTCATTGGATGTCAGATCCTAAAGAACACATCAAGAGCTCTACACGACACTATTCTGTGAGGAAAGACCATAAAACCAGAGCTGTAGCAGCTCAAACACTGAAGTAGAGCAGTTCTCCATCTTCACAAACTGACTCGTCGTATAGTATATATGTATTTAATGCCATGTCAGCATCTTAGGCTATTTTCATGGTAAAAAAACTATAAAAACCAGCAAGCAAACAAACACAAGTTATATTAAACAAGATTTTTTTTTACAATATATGATAAAAATGTGAAAACATTTTCTGGCAAAATGATCCTAAATAACTCTTTAAGTGAGTTCACTTCATAACAGAGTTCTCTACATACATTAAAAGCTGGACAGTCCAATAAAATCCCCAGAAACTGAGACGCAGCCTGACTTTTACAGTATAAGCCAGCTACGGCGGTGGCAGCACCTCGTGATGCTTTGTGCTGAAGCTTGGAAGAAGGTCCATCTTTAACGGTTTCTGCACACCTTTATCTTGAAAAAATATTGAAATCGGTCAGAGCCATAGCCTGCACATGTGTGACCCTGCAGCACAAAAGCAGTCTTCAGTCGCTGGGGTATATGTGTAGAAATAACCAACAATACACTGTATGGGTCAAAATAATAGATTTTTATTTTATGACAAAAATCATTAGGATATTAAGATCATGTTCCATGAAGATATTTAGTACATTTCCTACCATAAATATATCAAAACTTAATTTTTGATTAGTTATATGCATTGCTAAGAACTTCATTTGAACAACTTTAAAGATGATTTTCTCAATATTTAGATTTTTTTTGCACCCTCAGATTTTCAAATATCATCCTATCATAACAAACCATACATCAAAAATCAGCTTTCAGATTATGAATATCTCTCAATTTCTAAAATTGGCCCTTATGTCTGGTTTTGTGGTCCAGGGTCACATATCACTGCAGATAGAAACCACTTCCGGTTCCTCTATAGGTACACCAACACAATATTTGTAATAGTCGATGAAAGAATCACCGGTCACTCTTCATACAGACTGATATTCAGCGTTTGACCTCGAGTTGACAGTAAGTCAAGTGACCGCTGTCAGTCTGTCACAAGACTCTTCCAGAACAAGACATCGACTGCGGCACAGTTTTGTTCAAACGCTGAAGCCCTAAGGACCTGGAACAGAACGTGGCAGGCCAGACCTAGTTTTTGTTCCAGTTAACTTTAATGAACGTAATCGGCGAGAAGCGTGCTGCTTTCTAAGGCAGGCTATTATAGGTGAGGCTTCTAGTGTGGCATCTTCGTGTTGTTAACATTGTAATCGTGTAATCAGTAAGCCATCACATTAACAACCACCTGTAACGAGTCTCTGGAGAATTCACTACTGAATTTATAGACGTTTAGGACGTCGTTGGTGATGATGGCACATCTGGACATTTCTATAGAATCCAAGTGAATACTGTAATCATTCAATACCATGGTATTACCATTGGACTGTACCACTGTTTTTATGCTCCTAATTATTAAAAGAGCTGGATGTAGAGTTGTAGTACAGCAGGCTACATTGTATGGATAAGTGCATAATTAAAAAAATAACTATAAGAATGGATTATAGGTGAGATTAAATACTTGAAATGATAAAGACTACCCGAATACTAGCCTTAAGGCATTCAAGTGTGTTATTTATCACACTGTTGACTCAATAATAGAAATGTCTTCTTGTAATAGCTGCCTAATGTCACACTTAATAGCCCTGGCTTTAACTTGAAATGCCAAACAGCATCACAGCGGCAGCAGCCACATTCAGTGCGGTGTTACTAAGCATTCATTTTGCACCCACTTTGCATCAAATAGACTAAGAATAGATGCTGAACCTGGCAGATGCACAACAGGGAACCGGCGAACCGTGTTATGACATCTCAAACGCTGAATGTGTTGCCCAGGGTTTGCAGGAGGCGTTGAAACTATGATATTTGCTATTTGTTTCCAGTGCTGCTGCGAATGCATTGCGTTGCTTACCATTTTGCTGCCTGTGCGACGGAATTCTCCCTCGGAAATGAACAGCAGTAAATGAGAGCACAGGAATAAGAGGGAAATTCTGCTCCTGGTGCTGTTGTTTTGTAAAGAAAAGGCTGGTTTGGACAGAGCAGAAGCGTAACCTATTTCCCGTCCGTTTCCGTGGGTTTCACTGCAGCAGCGACGCAGGGCGGGGAGGGGGAGGAGCGGAGGAGGCTCGCTGCTATTGGACGAGGCGGGAAGGGGGCGTGGCGGAGATGCGCTGATGGGCGGTCCTTCCATACGGGAACCTTAGCACCATCCCCTCCCTTCACCCTCACTCACGACACAAGCTGTCATTCATTCCCATGTCCTTCCATCAATATATGTATTATTAATGCGTCTAAAATTAAAACAGTCTATAAGAGAACAAATTCAATACAGTTAGTGCATTTTTGAGTTCTTCCAGTTTCATAAATATCACTGTTAGTCACCTTTACATCATCTCTGAGAGAAGAAATAATGCCATTATCCACTAAAAAGAGTCATTTAGGTGGAGAAGTACAGCAGTAAGTATGTACACTACCAGGCAAAAGTGTTTGAACAGTAAGATTTGTAATGTTTTCTTAAAGAAGTCTCTTCTGCTCACTAAGCTTGCATTTATTTGATCCAATGCACAGCAAAAAAATATATAATAATATAAAAATACTATTTAAAATAAATGTTTTCTATTTGAATTTTAAAATGTAATTTATTCCTGTGATTTCAAAGCTGAATTTTTAGCACCAGTCACTTGATCCTTCAGAAATCATTCTAATATGCTGATTTGCTGCTCAAAATCATTATTATTATTATGTTGAAAACAGATGAGTAGATTTTTTCAGGTGTATTTGATGAATAGAAAGTTCAGAAGAACAGCATTTATCTGAAATAAAAAGCTTTTGCAACATTATTAATGTATTTATCATCACTTTTAAAGGATCCTTGCTAAGAAAAAAAAATACTGACTCCAAGCATTGAATGATATAGCAGTGCATAATATTACAAAAGCGTTTTATTTCAGATAAATGCTTGGATCTTTCTATTCATCAAATAATAAAAGTACTCAACTATTTTAAATATTGATGATAATAATAATAATAATAAATGTTTCATAATCAGCATATTAGACTGATTTCTGAAGGATCATGTGACACTGAAGACTGGAGAAATTATTAATATATTCACATAGAAAACAGTTATTTTAAATAGTACAAATATTTCACAATATTACTGCTTTTGCTGTATTTTGGGTCAAATAAATGCAGGCTTGTTGAGCAGAAGAAACATTCAAAATCATACTGTTTGTGTAGATACTGAATTCAGACGTTATTCTGTATTAGACTGATTTAAGATGTTAACCTAATGTGTAACACAATATCTCTAAACTGAATTTTATTTTTTACTACCGTTTCATTCTTCTCTACATAATTTTTCCTGAACTTGTTTTTTTTCCTGAAAGTCTGTGTGTGTGTGTGTGTTTGTGTGTGTGCGTGCGGTGTGTGTGTTGTGTGCGTGCGTGTGCTGTGTGTGTGTGCGTGCGGTGTGTGTGTTGTGTGCGTGCGTGTGCTGTGTGTGTGTGCGTGCGTGTGCTGTGTGTGTGTGCTGTGTGTGTGTGTGCGTGCATGTGCTGTGTGTGTGTGTGAGCTGTGTATGTGATTTAAAACCAGCTCCATGGTCTTACTTCATTGAAGATGTCAGGATCTGAAAATGATTGGACATCTGCTCTTCTTGATAATTCAGAAGCACTATGCTAGAGCGCCACCGGCTGGTGCTGCGTGCATGTGTCAGTACTCAAAGCACACCACATCCCATTTTCTGGTATACTTTATTATTCTTTCAAACAGTATTACCATTTTGAAAAATGCAAAAATATGGAAAAATACACCCAACTTACAATTATTGCACATAAATCCCAATGCACCATTATAAAATACTCACACACTAAATATATCAACGAGGGTAATATTTACTGCAAAAATACTACATTTATTAACAAACTGTGTATTAACAATTCTAACATAAATCTTTAAACTCATATAAAAGTAAACTTCATCCTCACTGGATTCTTCAGAGGTAGACAACTGGAAGGAGAACGCTACAGCAAACAGGGTAAAGTGCAACTATTGCATCAGATACAATGCATTGATTTCCCAGCAGCACCGAGACAAATCCATGCCACTTCATCACAAACGTGCTGATGCTAGCCCAGTATCTGTGTCTTCACAGGAACAGTTCTTTGTTGATCCACATGAGGGTGCGCGTGTCGTTGGGTTTGCACTCGTACTCGATGCGGTTGAAGCTGTTGCCCCATTGGCAGTGGTCTCTCTTGTTGTAGTTGTAGAACTTGACCTGCCAGACGGTCTCGAAGAGCCCTGCCTGAGTGAACTGAAATGACAGAAACCACACATCTGTTGTTTATACAGTCACACACTTCTCCAGCCTGTGTTGCTATACGAGGAAACGCATGTTGGAAAGCGATCAGCTGCTCGGGTGGTCACCTGTATGTTGACTTGAACAGGTTGCCTCTCTCCGGATTTGGTGTGTGTTACTCCCTCAGTGTCATACATCCCAGTGTACACTACAGACTGAGGGTCTTTAGACTGCTGCTCCAGAGGAAAAGTCACTCCGCCAATAGTCATGGATCTGAGGAATGAGACAACAACAACCCAAAATAAACCACGCCAGCTACATATGACAGCTTATGGAGGAGTGCATGATTTTCTGATCGCATGCCACTGGACATACAAAACCTATTCAACATTGAGAATATCAGTGCATGTATGTATGGATGGAAAGCACATTATAAAGAATACATCTTCTAAATGAAATTCAGATTGCATTATCTATAAGAATTGGATATCTGTAGGCCTACATGTAAGAGTGCATTACAGCATGCAGCCGGTCAGACATGGCCGATGCTTTAAATCATCCCATATGCATCATCACAATCATGTGTTTTCACTATTATCAGTTAACCATAGTAATAACATGTTTTTTTTTTTTATTGAGTACTAAGTACAATGAATAATAGCCTACAATAATAATTCAGCATTATTGTCTTGACCAGGCTCAATACTCTTTAAAGTGGTACCATTGGTGATTTGTAATTGTACATCACAAAATAAACATGTGGTTCATTTATTCGTATAATCATGACAATGACATGCATCATATCTGCAAACGAAGCTTTATTCAAAACAAGACATTTCCGATCCCTGATTTCACTTTCTGACCCACTATGTACTCACATCGCCTCGACCGCTCCCGGTTTAACGACCACGTCGATCTTGTATTTAGCTCCGGTCAGTAATTTGATGGTTCGGCTTTGACCGAATCTCGTCCCGTCTGATTTGAAGAACACGGGTCCGTTGTTCGGGGAGGTTTTCAGAGAAACGCCGAGTTTAATCAGCTGGGGTATGTCAGCCATGATGCGTAAAGCTGGCAGTCAGGTGCGAGGAAGCAGGGCAAGATATTTCAGACAAAGTCATGTCTGCAGATCCTGTCCATAATCCTCACGAGAGCAGTAATCCGCGCGAGCGTGTGTCTGTGTGACCTAAAGAGATCAAGAGAGAGGCGCGAGGCGGTGGAGCACGCTTCAGATCAACCCTGCGTTATTGATCAGTCAAATATGCTTCTGCCGAAATATGTCTTCCAGCACAGCAGCAGGCATATATCAAGTGTGCACTGAACAATAGACTATATATGGCAGGCTATATAGTATCTTGGTTTTTGAACATGCACCATGACAATATCATGTGGTTTTGGGCAACAGATACAATGGTATTTCTGAGCTATGTTGAAGTAGGTGACCATGCACTGCCCTGATGAAAAACTAAATCTATAGAAACGGTCTCAGAAATTATAATGATTTCCTCTATCAATACCATTAGACAAACATTACAAACTATTTACCAGAAAAATAAAACATTAAAATGGTTTTCAAATCAAATCAAATCACTTTTATTATCACATCAGCACAGCACATGTGCCTTTGTGAGTGAAATTCTTGAGAGCGTGCTCCAGACAGAAACAATTTACATATAGACAGTACATACTTACAGACTTATCCAGAAGACAATGCGCAGAATACACAAACATATACTCAGTGCACACAGTGTACTATTAGACATACTTACAATTATCAATACACCCTATGTACACATTCTACATTATGTACACATATAAAAACATAGTATGCGAAAAAAAGGTGCAACAGATTATACACAGGAAAAATGGTGCAATAGATTATACATAGGCTGGATACGCAATGTGTGTATCTAGTGTGTATCTATTACACCACTTCCAGTAGTGTGTGTGTTACGAATCCCGGCCTCTGTGGTTCCCACTGATCATCACCAGAGGTCACCATCACCCGAGTATTGACCTCTCTCTCCGAACTCCATTTCCCATCATCCTGTACCAGGACTCTGATTGCTAGTTCACCTGATGCTCATCTTTGGGACTACTTAAGACACACTCACACACACACACACACACATCGTGAAGTCTTGTATTGCCCCGGCTGACGTCTCTGAGCGGTCTCATCTTTCTCTGTTTGATCATTGTGTTTTGACTCTGGACTGTTTCTCTCGTTTTGGATTGATATCTGCCTGTCTTTTGACTCTTGCCTGCCTTGATACTCTGCTCTTGTCTCTCCTCTGATGTCCCTGTTACCGTTACTGACCACTGCCTGTACGACTGTGTTAACTCTTATTAAAGCTGCAAATGGATCCCCACTCTGTTGACTCATCATTACATGTGTTTTGGGACATATTCCATATTACCAGTAGAGACCCACAGGGACCATTATAGTTTCCATTAAGACCAATATAAATGCCATTATAAATCCATCTGTGATGGTTTGTATTTATTTTCCCAGCAGGGTGTAAGTGATATAGTAGACTTATATAAACAAGAATCAGAACCGTTGTATCCAAATACAAACCACAAAGATGTCATTACTATGAGAACACCACAGTACTTGATTTGGTAAACATTTATAACAGTACAGAATATATTTAGTGTTATAACCACCATCTAATGCATCACTGTGTCACAACAGTGCTTTGTGTTCGTCTTCTAAGGCTGTTTCGTCTGTGATATTTGGATACGCTTCCACTCTCAGCTGCATCTGAAGACACAGATGAGGTAATGATATAAAAGCATATTATCTCATGAGATACAACTCTCTCACTTCCTTTCAAAACCACGTGTGAAAAAACACCTTTCGTTCGGTTCATTTAAAAAAAAAATCAATAAATAACCAACTGGATAATGTTTTGCATTCTCAAACAGGTGTTAAAGCAGTACTTTATTATGCACTGCACAACACAGCCTGGGTTGGGTCCTTCTTCTGTGACCGCAAACATGCATCGTAACACTTCAACTATCTTCAATCAACTTCCTGTGAGAGCATTTTTTCTCTAATGTGAAGATTTGTTTGGTGAAGTATTATAAGGTGCATGCTTCAAATGGGCTTTCTTATCAAGAACCAGTGTTTGACAATACGCTTCTTTGCAAAATGTTTTTTTTTTGTAATATGACAAAATAAACTCTTTCACTATCATTGACAAGCACAAAACATGCGTGCCCATGGGCTGGTTATCACTAAACACACACGTATCGTTCGCTGTGTGGGTTGAACACAGAGGAAACTAGCTGACCATGAAGTTGCCTGTCAGGCAGTGCGCAACTTCCCTTTCATCAAAATGTGTCTATAACTGTCAACTGAGGTTACACGTCAGACAAACATTCAGCTGAACTGTATGTTTCTCACACTCACCACTCCCTGGAGACCGAGACCCGCTGCTTTACTTCACAGCTATGGAGCCAGCAACAATCAGAGAAGGGTACTTAGTGAAGAAGGTAAGACTGTTCATCTGATGCTACAAGAACCGCTGTTCTGTGACGTGCTTCGGGGTTTGTGATAAAGAGCAATGTGTTTTATGTCAAATGTGTCAGTAGTGACCTTAAAAGGACATTTAGCTGGCAAGTAAAATGATAGATATTCCAAACAAACTCTTTATTTAAAATCCCTGGACTACATACTAATAAATGGCATGCATAAAAAGCACTTCACAAACGTTTTATATCCTTAATGTTTTATAAAGTCTACATCAACAATATTAAAGATCCCTTTTGCAACAGACTTCAGATTAACCCAATTCAGCACTTGTGTGTTTGGTTAACTGATCCATTAATTAAGGTGTTTGAGATATTGGTGATATGTTGCGGTGCTGATACTGATCAATATAGGCTATATGAGCATAAAAGTACCATGGCAGGCTGTACTCTCTTGGTTTCTGAACATGCACCATGATGATACCTTGTATACTGGTTTCATGTGCTGATGTTTTGTCATGCTTTTCCATGAAGTTGCTCTATTTCAGGATTAGATGTGGAAACATCCTCCTTCTTTTACAAAGACACAGTCATTGCAGCATGTAACATACATTTCATTTTGTCCACCCATTTATTTATTTAGGAATTGAACCCCTAAACATAGTTTTTGAATAGTATTTGATGTAATATTCTTGTTTTTAAGAAACACTGCATTGAAAACAAAACTAAATTTGTGCATCAGGATCTGACAGCTGAAAATATTGTACAATTCAACCCACAGTTTGTGTGTGTGTGTGTGTGTGAGCTAAAACACAGAAGTGAAAACGACCGAAATTGAATGTTCACACTTCACTCAAATTATTTTGTGTGCTGAAATTCAAACTGTGCTGATCTGATGCTTTATATCAAACGATATCTTTCCTTTAGCTGTGGATTGAAGCAAGCTATATGTGTCCCTGGAGCACAAAAGCAGTCTTCAGTCGCTGGGGTATATTTGTAGCAATAACCAAAAATACATTGTATGGGTCAAAATTATTGATTTTTCTTTCATGCCAAATATCATTAGGATATTAAGATAAATATACCATAAATATACAAATGTATTTTTGATTAGTAATATGCATTGCTAAGAACTTAATTTGAACAACTTTAAAGATGATTTTCTCAATATTTTGATGTTTTTGCTGCATCAGATTCCAGTTTTTCAAATATTGTCCAATCATAACAAACCATGCATCAATGGAAATAGTATGTATTCAGCTCAGTTGAAACGTATGACTAGTTTTGAGGTCCAGGGTCACATTTGTTTATAGCTCAGCACTACTGCTTTTGTATTCAGTGTTTGCGTCTGTGATTTTGGGAAGCTACAGCAGAGAAGTGATGTTGTTTTACAGGGGACGGTGCTCAACTCATGGAAGGTGATGTGGGTGGTGTTAGCAGATGATGCCATTGAGTTTTACAAGAAGAAGACAGACAACAGTCCGAAGGGAATGATCCCTCTGAAGGGTGCGACTCTGACCAGCCCATGCCAGGATTTCTCTAAAAGAACGGTGAAGGAATCAGACGTCTTCAAGGCCAGTGTGCTGCTGACGTATCAAGAGTTTTTCATAAATAGCTTTCATATGCTTTTGTCAACAGCTAGTGTTTAAGATCAGTGTGGCTAAGAAGCAGGAGCACTTCTTCCAAGCGACTCACCTGGAGGAGAGGGAGCTTTGGGTTAGAGATATCAAGAGAGCCATCACTTGTTTACAGGGCGGCAAGAAGTTTGCTAGGAAGTCAACGCGCCGATCCATTCGGTTACCAGAAAATGTTAACCTGAGGTATTACATCTCAGTTATTAAACTGGATCATATTTGAAATATGTGTTATATACCTGTTTTGAATTCAGCTCATCTTATGCAAACTGTTTGTTTTCAATGACTGAATAAAATAGTGTCTGTTTTCTGCTAAAACCTAAGACATGGATGGTAAATATAGTTTTAAAGTCCCTGCTGTGAATTACAAAGCCGTTAAAACACTGCCTTTGTTGTGTCTGTCTGCAGTGAACTGTATGTTCTGATGAAAGATCCAGACAAAGGAGTGAAAGAGCTGAAGGTAGAGAAGGATAAAAGGCTGTTCAATCACTGTTTCACAGGTAAAACGTTCAGCTCCAATGGTAAAATGAAGAACTAGACAAAACCTGTTTTAGTACCACAACTACTACCATAAATGAGAAGTATTACCGTGACACAGCTGAATAATCACTTTGCAATCACACTTTATTTTAAGGTCCAGTTCTTGCCATTAACAAACCTCAATAACCTCAACAACTTCTAATTTGCTGCTTGTTAATAGTTAGTGCGGTAGTTGTTAAGGGGTAGGATTAGGCATGTAGAATATAATCACGCAGAATATGTGCTTTATAAGTACGAATAAACAGCCAGCATAATAGGATGCTAAACAACTAGTTAATCGTGAGAATGGGTCCCTATACTAAAGTCCTACCGGTTTTTCCTAGAGGAACATCTCCATTTAATGTCTCTTTGCGTGAGTTTTGTTGACCTGTAAAAGTCTCCTGGCAGGAAACACAGTGATCGACTGGCTGATTTCTGAGGACAAGGCCAGAAACAGACCCGAGGGATTGATGCTGGCCACCGGACTGCTGAACGAGGGATTTCTGCAGCCCGCCGGAGACGTGTCCAAAGACGGAGCGGAAAAGGGAGCGGAGTGTGTTTTCCTGGACCAAACCGAGGCTCTTTATTACTTTGTGAGTTAACAAATCATACAAGGCACATTAATATTGGTTCTATTCCAAACGTCACCTTGATTTCTACAGCGTTGTATACAATGCAGACTGTTTCAAACATAAACAGTAAAATAGCAGAATCGATTATGCAAACTTCAAATATGTTACAAGTTCTGCTGCGAAGAACTTGAAGACTCTAGAGAGTCACGTGTGTCACTGTTCAGCTCAGCTCAGCTCAGTTCAATTAAAGTTTTGTTCTCAATTAGTTGCCGATGATTTTGCACAAAATACAGTGTCTTTTAAACCCCAGCTTTTGGAAGTCCGTTTCTGCCTAAAAATTTAAAATCTAAAAATTTGATCTTGCAATTCTTACTTTTTTCTCAGAACTGTATGATATAAACTCACAGTTGCAAGTTACGAAATACAAATTGAATTGGCAAATAAAGTTATCCTCTGGCCGAATGAACAAACACAGTGTGACTTATGACTGTTACGAATGAGCATACTGCAACAAGCAGTGGGTCCAAATGCAGTTTAAGGTCCTTTAATGATAATACACAGAGATATACGTCCAAAATACATGACAGAACCAAGCAAGGGTCACAAGAAATACAGGAGGTAACACTCATACAGACAATAGCAAACCGGGGCTTAACATACACAAACACAGGACCAAACAGGAAATGGACGAAAGCTGAATCAGGTAGACACCAATGAAAACACAGCATGATGGGAAATGGAGTCCATGACCAGAACAACAGGCAGGAACACAAAACACAGGAACGCCCTCTAATCAAGTAACCGGGCGTGACACTGACTCCAGGCTACACTCTTAAAAATAAAGATTCTTTAGTGCCATCAATGGTTCCACAAATACTGTCCTTGGAAGCTTTTCATTCCAAGAGGTTCTTTACAGTGGAAAAGGGTTCTTTAGATTATTAAAATGTTCTTCACACTAAGAAAAAATTGATATTTTAAGAACTGTTCACTGAAAGGTTATTTGGGGAACCAAAACTGGTAGTTCTGTGGTATATGTGTGAAAACCCCCTTTAGGAACCATAATTTTGAATCTTTAAATTTATTGATGAGTGTACATCACAAGTCAGATTTGTGGATTTATATTATTAAACAATGTTTTATCCAGCTCCCTCAGTTTGAAGATTGGGACACCATATGTAGGGAGTTGCCTAAATAGGCAGTATTTTAAGACATCATAAGCACTCCTGTGACATGACGGTGTGATTTTTTTTGAAGAACAGGAGTATAAACAAAGTACACTGAACAAAATTATAAACGCAACACTTTTGTTTTTGTCCCTATTTTTCATGAGCTGAACTCAAAGATCTAAGACTTTCTATGTACACAAAAGGCCTATTTATCTCAAATATTGTTCACAATTCTGTCTAAATCTGTGTTAGTGAGCACTTCTCCTTTGCTGAGATAATCCATCCAGCTCACAGGTGTAGCATATCAAGATGCTGATTAGAAAGCATGATTATAGCACAGGTGTGCCTTAGGCTGGCCACAATAAAAGGACACTCTAAAATATGCAGTTTTATCCCACAGCACAATGACACAGATGTCACAAGTTTTGAGGGAGCGTGCAATTGGCATGCTGACTGCAGGAATGTCCACCAGAGCTGTTGCCCGTGAATTCAATGTTCATTTCTCTACCATAAGCCGTCTCCAAAGGCGTTTCAGCGAATTCGGCAGTACATCCAACCGGCCTCACAACCTCAGACCACGTGTAATCACACCAGCCCAGGACCTCCACGTCCAGCATCTTCACCTCCAAGATCATGCCACCCGGACAGCTGCTGCAACAACCGGTTTGCATAACCAAAGAATTTCAGCTCAAACTGTCAGAAACCGTCTCAGGGAAGCTCATCTACATGTTCATCATCCTCATCGGGGTCTCGACCTGACTGCAGTTCATCGTCGTAACCGACTTGAGTGGGCAAATGCTCACATTCGATGGCGTCTGGCACTTTGGAGAGGTGTTCTCTTCATGGATGAATCCCGGTTTTCACTGTACAGGGCAGATGGCAGACAGCGTGTATGGCGTCGTGTGGGTGAGCAGTTTGCTTATGTTAACGTTGTGGATCGAGTGGCCCATCGTGGCGGTGGGGTTATGGTATGGGCAGGCGTATGTTATGGACAATGAACACAGGTGCATGTTGATACCATGCACAGATACCGTGACGAGATCCTGAGGCCCATTGTTGTGCAATAATCATGCTGTCTAATCAGCATTTTGATATGCCACACCTGTGAAGTGCTCACTAACACAGGTTTAGACAGATTTGTGAACAATATCTGAGAGAAATAGGCATTTGCGTACATGGAAAAAGTCTTACATCTTTGAGTTCAGCTCATGAACAATAGGGGCAAAAACAAAAGTGTTGCGTTTATAATTTTGTTAAGTGTAATTAAGAGTATATTGTAAATATATACATAATCATTAATTCAAAATGTAATTAAAATAGTTTGTTTCTTGGCATTATGTTACAGTGAAACTGAACTGAATTGAGTAAAGTCTCTCGTGTAAGTGTTCAAAATCAGGACTCTTGACACCTCTGGATCTGCAATAGAGCTGCACTATATTTTAAATGTAGGTGTATTGGGTGCGTGTCCGTGAAGCGCGAGCTGTTGTTGAGGTTGTGCATGTGTGTTGATCTGCAGGCAGATAGTGGTTTCTTTTGTGAGGGTTACTCCAGCGATGAGGACGTGATCTTGAAGGAGGAGTTCAGAGGGGCCATAGTCAAGCAGGGCTGTTTGCTGAAACAGGTAAGCACCGAGCAGACACATGATGAATGAACGCCAGTGATAAGACAAGTGAGTCTCACAAGACCTGTCATATCAAGCATATGTGACCCTCTCTGTCATATCAAGCATATGTGACCCTCTCTGTCATATCAAGCATATGTGACCCTCTCTGTCATATCAAGCATATGTGACCCTCTCTGTCATATCAAGCATATGTGACCCTCTCTGTCATATCAAGCATATGTGACCCTCTCTGTCATATCAAGCATATGTGACCCTCTCTGTCATATCAAGCATATGTGACCCTCTCTGTCATATCAAGCATATGTGACCCTCTCTATGAAAACCCAGCTAAAGTCTTTTTTATTTTGTGTGATTTTCTGTTTTCTACAACCACAACAAAAATCATCCTTCATATGGTAAAGAACATGCTGTCAAATATGAACCTTTTATATCTTTAATATTGACTGAGTAAGGTCATGACAAAGATTGAAATTATAGTGAAATTAATGGTAGAAATCATGTTTGATATCCCATATTTAGATTTTGAGACTTTAGCCTGGATTTCACAGAGAGGGTCACATATGTTTCAACCCCAAAATGTGATTAACTTAAAAAGCATTGTGTTATTCTTGCAAAATATAAATATTGATAAGAATCTAAGATGTTAGATGTTCTCAGACATTTCTTCATCATTTCACAGGGTCACAGGCGAAAGAACTGGAAAGTCAGAAAGTTTATTCTGAGAGATGATCCTGCTTATATCCACTACTATGATCCCACCAAAGTAAGCACGTGCCTGCCGTTTCTAAAGATTGGTTTGTTTTGATTTTCATGTAAAATTAAGACCGTTTTGGATGGTCTGTGTGTCTCTGTTAGGGCGAGTACGATCCTCTCGGCTCCATTCACCTGCGTGGTTCAGTCGTGACGGCGGTGGAATACGTGCCTGATGGTATGATGAAAACTAAACACGTTTCACCAGCCACCAATTTATAAATATGTCATTCCATGAATCCTATTGAGACTAATGACTATCACAAAACCCCAAAATAACATGTTTCGCTTCAAAATTAAGACAAAATATATTTATTTTTCCAATAAGATTTAAAGGAGGAGTAGCAAAATTCATAATGCATGCTTGCAAAATCATGAATAATTTAATGTCTGGAGTCTAAATGTAAGAGACTGACTTTGAGTAAACTCAGAATTTAGTTTTTAGGACAAATTGTTCAGAAGTTATAACAAAAATAGATTTTTTTGAAATGGTGGTGGTGCTATGGAGTACATCGTAGAGACACAAGACTTGGTCTGATTATTATTCAGGACCACCGTTACCAGTGTACCAAATTTCATCCTTTTCCTATGTACTGTTAATAGGGCTACCATAGACTCCCATTCATTTAATAAAGAAAACCTATAATTACAATAGAGGTTACAGCACATTTAGTGTTTAACCCCTTACAATAATAATGCTATTTCAATAATAAAGCATTTATGCAATATATAAATTATTTATTTTATTGAAATGTTTCCCTCTCTTATGAACTCCTGCAGGCAAGAGACAAGAGGTGGATGGGAATCTCTTTGAGATCATCACGTCAGATGAGGTACACTACTATCTGCAGGCCGCGACAGCCGACGAGCGAAAGGACTGGATCAAAGCCATTCAGAGCGTCTCAAAGACGGGAAAATAACTGTATTAGATCCATCCCGTAGTCTGGAGAACACCAAACTCACTCGTTAAAGACACACAGAGTCAAGGTTGAGGATTTGTCTGAGGATGTGTTTTGTCTCCTCTTCAGCATTTTCTAAAAATAAAAATTCCAGTTTGTTGTTTCTTCACATTCCGCATTTGTACAAAACAAGAGGCCTTCTAAAAATCATGTGACACAATGTCTCAAGAAAAACAAACAAGCTCACGCTGAGTTAGAGACAGGATGTGGGTAAATGTGTTGTTTGACCAGAAACTGATAGTGAATGGCATTGATCCGCCCGTCCAGAACTGTCAACACAGTGGAGGGAATCTTCAATGTTCAGCATTTTCCTGTTTTCACATCAAGCACTTCCTGTTTCTTTTCTTGAGTCGGTCTAGATATAGAGATGTGCCAGTCTGATGGTGAGGTGGCGTAACACGAAACGCTCTCAAAATATCTACTCTGCTTACTATTCTGATATATATAGAGCTGGGTAGTAACTGATTACATTTAATCTGGATTACATAATTATATTAAAAAATAAGTACTTGTAATTAGATTAAAATAACTTTTAAAATACTTGTAATCAGACTACAGTTACTTTTTATGGATTACATGATTACATAATTACACAATAGCAATACATTATTCATCATTTATTGATTCTCCCAAATGCATAATTTCTACAATAGCCCACTGCTTATATACACTCAGAAAGTCTTCCAGTTTTGTGCAAGACACAGCATTTGAGCATTGGATTCACAAAAATCATTCCAGGTTTAAGAAGTGTTTCAATATTACATCAACTACTGATGAACACATTTGTATTTTTATTTGAATTATCACGCTGTAGGTTATTTTACCATGTATTTCTATGTCTTTGGAAGGCTTGTGTCTTTCAAACACGTTAAAATGCATAAATTCATAAACTGCTTTGATCTTCTTTCACTGAGTCCAGGCCCTGTGTTTCTCCCTCTCACCACCAGAGGTCACCATCTCTCTTCCTCCTGGACTCATTTCCCTAAACTCCATACACCTGTCACTCATCACACCCTCAGCTGTTCCCCATTATCACTGTCTCTATATTCCCTTCTCACTCACCACTTTGCCTGGCTATATTATATGCATGTATACATACATGATGGTTATGGTTTATGTCGAGTCTGCTCTCTAGGACAGCAGCACCGTGTTGTCGTCTGTGGTTTCCCGTTTTGTTTTTGCCAAGTTGGCTTCCTTTTCCATAAAAATTCGTGCTTACCTGCTTTCGGACCCAGACCCCTGTTTTTCCTTGGCGCCCTTCGCCTGCACCGTGACAAATATATGTACTTGAATTACCATTATTACAAATTGTATCCCATTTGAAAGTTCATGTTCTCTGACGGTGGTCATGGTCACATGACATGCAGGTAAACAAGTTAAATATTTAATTTTAATAAATTAATATATATATAAAACACACATTCTCAGTGGAAGTACTTGGGGTAACAATACAAATTGAATAACAGTTTCAAGTGTGTTGGATATGTTAGAGGTGTGGTCTGGTTGGTTGAATTGTGAGGAGTGCAGTGTACTTGTAAAGCTTTCTTGTTTAATTGATCAATCAAAATAGAGTTTATTGAGCATTTTTTTTATATATAAAAAAGCTTTTATACTTGCATAAGGAATTACATTTGCTATAAAAACATCTGAAGTTGCTCAAATGTGCATTTTATAGCTGTTGTAATATTTTCTGAGCCAGCAGATGGCGATGTCGTCGATCCTCTAAGGATACTGTTAAGGCAGCGGCTATTAAAAGTAAATCAATTTTTTTTTGCGATATATACTATTTACACTGCTGCAAATAGTTACAGATTATATTTACACTATGTAAAAATAGCAATATTTTCTGCTATGTATACTACTTATTGCAAATAGTGGCAATTATCTGCACATCAGTATTGTAGTACATTATAAAACAGTATGCAATAATAATGTATTGAGTGTAAATTATAGTTTTAATTTAAATTATTAAATGGATGCCACCTTATAGGGACAATAAAGCCCTCCCTACACCTACCTTAACCCCACCCGATACTTTAATTTAAACTTTTTGATTATTTCCTTAATTTCTATTGAAAATAAATGCATTTCTGATGAGATATGAGATTTGAAAAAGGAGAAAAAACCTTGGCAAAAGGCGGACTCGAACTCGGGTCGATCGCATCAAAAAGTATGCGCCTTACTATCTACCCCACTAAAACTGATGCTGAACAAGCGTAATTATTTAGTATCGACTAACCGAATCACACATAAGTGGGCGGAGTTAGTGTAAATAGCCTCTGCCAACAAGGCGAGCTTTTTGCACTTAGTTTAAATAGACACTTCGTATACGTTTAAAGGGTTAGTTCACCCAAAAATAAAAATTCTGTCATTAATTACTGACGCTCATGTTGTTTCAAACCCGTAAGACCTTTTTCATCATTGATTTAATCAAAAATATCTTAAGTCATGTTCTGAAGATGAACAAAGGTCTTACAGATTTGGAACGACATGAGGGTGAGTAATTAATGACAGAATATATTTTTTTGGGTTGAAATCTCCCTTTAATGTTTTCCTGAATCTATCAGGGAAAGCACAGCTTCAGAGGCTTCATTTCAACACCCGCTTTGTCTTTTCACGTCACCAAACAACACTACACTACTAGTGTATCTACAGAGGCGTCATCGTTTAGTAATGCCATCTCAGCATGTTAAGCACCAAACTACTGAATGCATGTTTAACTCTTATGCATCCTTCGCATAGCAGCCCTTAACTGGTCAATCGTAGATACATTTGGGCATGAAGGTCTCTGTTTTTTTTAAATATATATTTCATATAATAAAATATGAATTTATGCATTAAAATAAAAACTATGAATTTTTATTTATCTCTAAAAGTACCATTATGTAAACTGCTAATTTCTATATTGTATTTAATAAATTCAGACCTAAAACAACTGGCGACTTGTGACATCTGCTGATATATGTTGGCATAAAAATATCAAAAATATCATTAGCCACTATTTGAACGTAGCAGTCGCTGTCTGCATTGGGGCTGAAATCTATAAACCATTGTTGTAACATGTCATGGTGCACACACATGAGGAGGATACAGGAACACGCAGACGAGGAGTAAACTCAAATAATAGTCTTTAATGTAGACAAACAAGGCAAGGCTGACACAGACAGGAACACCGGGGTGTAACGAGTAGACCAGATGATACGAAACTGAACAGGCAGGAACTTAAATACACAGGTTAATGAGACAAACATGGCTGAAACAGACTTAACTAATAATCACACTAAACAAGGACAGGAAACAAACCAAATATGGACACAAGAGGCGGGAACACATGGACACACACGACAGAGGACTGACATAACAAACTTAACCGCTTAAGTTTTTTAAGGGAACACTTTAGAATACTGTTCAATCGTTAATGAATAACTGCACAAGAACAAATGACTAATGCTCTATTAACATTCAAACTACTAGAAACTGATTCAGTACGTAATAGTGCTCAGCTGAAACTGGTAGTTCACTATTAGCTAATCAATAACTGCTGTTTTTTATATATCCTGGGGAATTACTGTAAACAGGGTCATAATTAATATGAATTAGGCATAATGTATAATTAATTCTAAAGTGAAGGTCATGGTAACCCACTAATGACTACCAAATCCTTCTGACGAAATTACTAATTACTTGGATCAGTATTCTAGTGAAGATCATGGTAACCCAATAGTAATGATTTAAGAGTTACCAATTATAGAAAAATGATTTAATAACCAGAACCTCACTAAACTCTCAAAAGTTTACAATGACTTCAGTCATGACTAGAGAATGAATCACGATCTTCACTAGAATACTGAACCAATAAATGAGTAATTCCTGCAGAAGAATAAGGTCATACTTGAGTCATCACTAGTGGGTTACCATAACCTTTACTTTAGAATGAATTATACATTATGCATTATTCCTATCAATTATGAACCTGTATACAGTAGTTCTTAGTAGTTCTTAGGGAGGTTTGAAAAAAATAGTAGTTACTGATTAGATAAAAGTGAACTAGCACATTCAACTAAACACTTACTTACTAATTAATTAATCAGAGTTTCTTGGTAGTTACGAGAGTGCTAAAATTGCGTTACTTATGTGTCCTTGATATTCATGAATGATGGAACAGTATTTTAAAGTGTTGCCAAAAATTGTGTTGGGTGAGACTATATAAATATGCCAAAATATGCTTATAGACAAACAGAATAAACTTAACAAGTAGCATGTTTCAGACAAGTGTGTGTGTGTGTGTGTGTTTAGTAACGCTCACATTAAGGAAAACTATTTAAATATTTTGCCCACATTTGCCCAGCTGAGGCAACTTACTAAGCTTAAATCTTTCCTGTCTTTTAAAGACTTTGAAAGAATTATACACACTTGTATATCATCCCGTCTTGACTACTGTAATGGACTTTATGTAGGCATTGGTCAGGCCTCCCTTCACTTGTTTCTAAAAAAGTGCTTTATAAATAAACTTTGACATTGACATTTGTCCCAAAAGATGCTTGAGCGTTAATATAAGACTCACACTAATAATGTAATGACTACCTAACAAATGGGTAAACTTGGTAACTTTTTATGACGTGCAAAGATAACCAGTAAAGGACTATTTGCATTGAACAAACTATACAGAAATTATATTTGCATAATGTACAAAAAAGTTCAAATAATAACAAAATAATTATCGTAAGTGCTTCACCAAAAATACAACTCTCTCATTTTCTACTGTAAACCTCTCTGAAATCCTGGACCAATAGACTTTCATCGCAAATAAGTTTGATACGCTACATGTGATTTTAGTTTAACCTGAGGGATGAGTATATCCAGACATAATGTGGCAGATGCTGTATTGAGCGTGCTTTTTAAAGCTGGTGTTAGCATCTCTGAAAGCCTGAGCTCATGCTGAACCTGTGATTCTAGTATGAGGCGGTTTTCAATATGAGCGTGACTAACTCTGTCACACACATCTGCTTTAACACCCTTCACTCGCAGCATACTGAGTGCTTGCTACTTAACACAAAGGTCAAGTGTGAGTGAGCGCTGACTGTTTTAAGGTAAAAGCAAACTTGTGTAGAAAATGTTATCACACTTTCCACATGAGCCCCACAATATATCTATATACACTCGGTTTCCTGTTCACCAGATCGCTGACTTTCAGCCCACAGTAAACTCTATCTATCTGTCTATCTATCTGTCTATCTATCTATCTATCTATCTATCTATCTATCTATCTATCTATCTATCCTATCTGATCTGTCTGGTCTGTCTGTCTGTCGTCTGTCTGTCTGGCTGTCTGTCTGTCTGTCTGTCTATCATCTGTCGGTCTGTCTGTTGTCTGTCGGTCTGTCTGTATATCATCTGTCTGTCTGTACTGTCTGTCTGTCTGTCTGTCTGTCTGTCTATCTATCTATCTATCTATCTATCTATCTAATCTATCTATCTATCGACCGATCTCTCGATGTGGTAAGTCTGTGAGATTCCTATACATGTTGAGTTAATGTATTTGAAAACTTTGTTTTTTTTTCATACTAACCTGATTAGAGTAGAATGCATTGCTATACAGCTTACAGGGTTTTTTTGTATATATTTTTTTTATACAATCACTAGAACCAATTTTTTCTAATATTGGGAAAATGTTTCTATACTCCACACGATGAGCACAGTCTTCTGGGTAAACATTGGATAATAATTATAATTGCTTTTGGCTTATTTAAAGGCATTCAGTGACTACCATAGTTCACACATTACATACAGTAATTGTCTCCCTCAGAACACAGGACATCACTAATACTCTCTGTAACATACAGGCCAATTTCACGTTGACGTGTTTCAACAAACTTGTGTAAACTTGAGTTCTTCAAAACCCGTACATAAGTACCCAAAACGAGTAAGTTTTGGATAATATGTACTACAGTATTACTGTATTTCTACAGTAGTACCACACTGCAATATATTGTATATTATATACTATTTCTAACTGATTAAATGTGACCCATTTCTACATCATCTGGAAGCTGAATAAATAATATTTCCATCGGAAATTTGAAGAAAATCTCAATATTGAGAAAATCATCTTTAAAGTTGTTCAAATTAAGTTCTTAGCAATGCATATTACTAATCCAAAATTAAGTTTTGATATATTTACGGTAGGAAATTGACCAAATATCTTCATGGAACATGATCTTAATATCCTAATGATTTTTAGCATAAAAAAAAAATTATAATTGTGACCCATACAATGTATTTTTTGTTATTGTTACAAATTTACCCCAGCTAATTAAGACTGCTTTTGTGCTCCAGGGTCAGAAATATTTGTAAAACAATTAGATGTAGCTGAACACATTTCGGCTTTGGGTTTACTGCATCTATACAAAGTGGACAAATGAGGAATAGGAAGGTTGCACTGTAATGTAAACTTGGATCATGTGATATTTACTGCAGTGAATTCTAACAGTAGAAAGGGTCATTCTTGCTTTCTAAAGAAAATTGACAAAATACAACATTGTTACCTGTTTGTGTTTGGTGAAGAATGGATTGATTTTAGACTCTATGAAGTGTTTAGGTAGTTTTTTTTTTTAATTTTTTTTAGTGAATTTTGAATGTAATATTACTGCTATTCTAAGCTGAATAGTGTCAATAATATATATGCAAAAATTAGCAATAATATACATGCAATGAAGTTGTTCCATTTCCATAAATAAGATGAAAAAATGTAACCACACATATGAGTACAATATGTGTTTATTCCTGCAGATAGATGTATAGGACACAAGAGGGCAGTAAATATCCAAAGAAAAAAAAACAGCAAGCAAGAAAAACAGTAGTTTTGATTTCTGTTATGACCAGTGCAGTGTATTATAAATCTACATTTTCCTCAACAGACGCTGTGTATATAATGTTGTGGTTTAGTTTTGAGTAACAACAGATTTAGACTGAATATATTTAGCAAACTCTGATGATAGCTACTTTTTTTTATAGATTAGAGGTGATGAGATCTGAGTTTTATATTGTGGCTTATACTGGGCATTCATATGCATGTCTC